>QGOB01001077.1:0-44777 GCA_003313055.1 Termitomyces sp. MG145 | reverse complement strand
ACGTAGCCATCGAGTACGGGGTAAGGTAGAGTCTTGATATTATGTCAGGTCCCGCTGATGACGGGGGCTCAGCTACACTGGCAAGTCCTTACTAGGTGAGCTCGGGAGGCTAAGTACAGGTCCAGGGCTTCACCGAAGCTCCAGGTACAGCTACAAGTGGTCCGGGGGAAGTTTGGATGCTCTGGGTTATGAGTAGTGACGCGCATGAAGTTGAAAGTGCTCTGGGTAGGGGAGCACAAGGGCAGGGGGTAGGGTAAGGATGTAACAAAGGGGGAAACGGGTAGCAAAGGGGGATGGTATGGATTGGGGATGGGAGTAGATTCGGAATGGTAGGAGTAGGTATGGAGGGGGTGGGGATGGATTGGCTAGAAGACCGGGATGAAGAGAGAAAGAGATACGGACAGAGTAGGTAAGGAAACGGAGAAGAGAAACGGAACGGAGAAATGAGTCACTGAATGGAAAAAAGGCACGGAGACAAGAGACAAGGGACAAGAGACAAGAGACAAGAGACAAGATGAGAGAGAGAGAGAGAGACAAGAGAATAGATTGAGATTGAGATTGAGACAGAGACAGAGACAGAGACACAGAAATATGGAGAACTACGGTTAATATCAAGACTACCCTACTCGTATGCTATCCTATGGTTTATGTACTACCCCTCCACTAAGTCCTGGGTAGGATTCTAGCCCGGGACCAAGACATCTGATTCCTCCGGCTAAGTCCCGAGACTGGCTCCCAGCCCCGGGGTGGTGATAGTGGTCGGGGCATGCTGGCGCGGGTTATGGCGGGCTTGGGTCGGGCGGGTCGGTGGTCATGGTGTGTGGTGGTGGTGCCCCTCGGTGCCACAGAAGCAGGTGGCCTTGTGACGTGCCGATGGTTCACGGGAGGAATGTTGCGGAACGTTATGTGATGGCCAGGATGCCGGGGGTCTGGATGTGTCCGGTGACAGGGAAGCCTTGGGGTGATGTGTTGGCTGAGATGCCGGGGTTCGGTGATGGCCGGGGATCTGTTCGGAGATGGCTGCGGGTGTTGCCAGTGCAGCATTGGGAGGTTGTTGGCGGCCCTGGGGGTGCGCAAGGGGTGCGGGGGAGGTGTGTGTTGGGGCTGGGGCAGCGTGTGGGAGTCCGGAGATGGCGGGGTTGTGACATCTACCAGCAATTATCTATGTGCTATGGGCATAGCTATCATAGAATCATCTGATTCTATGTATGCTATCAAGAATGTGCCTGTCCTATGGATTTTTAATTATAAACCTCCTTTCTACCACAGACTATTGTTGAGAATAGAGACTTATGCCACAGTGGCTTGGCAATTGGTTCCTGAACAGCAATTGGTATTTGCTAGTCTTTGGGAGAAAGCTTGATTATTTTATCACTTATTTCAGATATCCACAGAAAGCCATCCTCAGTTGTACCATGCATTACTTGTGTGACTTGAGGGTGATCCAATCTACTTACTTTACTTACTTTGCATACTTACACAACCTGTAGACTCAAATTACTGTACTTTTCTACAGGTAATATCAGTTGTACTATGCATTACTTGTGTGACTGAGGACTCAAATTACTGTACTTGTCTACAGGTTATTGGCCCCACTTGCACTTCCACTTTGCACACTTTTTTTCCATTGAGCCATAGCTCTGAAGACACAACTCATTACATTATATCCACTACACACCACATGCCCACTTAGACAATACATAAAAATGTCCACCAACTTGTTGAACCCCCTAAACTTTCCTGAAGAAGCACACTTCAACAGTACTAATTACACCACATTCAAAAATCAAGTCCTGATTGCTGCAAGAGCAGGAGGTGCCCATGGGTACCTAGAGGGAACAACAACAAAACCATTAGCTACAGCTGAGACAAAAGGTGAAGAACCAAAATCCACCGAGCGGTTGTCAAGGCATGTGGAAGACCTAAGGGAACAATGGGAGACAGCTACTGAAAGAGGAGCAAAAATAGATGATGCAACCTTCTGCACCATTCTGATAGCCTTGCTCCTGGAGTCATGGAAGTGGCTCGGCGATCGGTTCAGCGATCGGTATTTTCTATTCTTTGGGAGAAACCTTGATTGTTTTATCACTTATTTCAGATATCCACAGAAAGCCACGCTCAGTCGTACTACACATTACTTGTGTGACTGAGGGTGAGCCAATCTACTTACTTTACTTACTTTGCATACTTATGCAACCTGTAGACTCAAATTACTGTAGTTGTCTACAGGTAATATCAGTCGTACTACGCATTACTTGTGTGACTGAGGACTCAAATTACTGTACTTGTCTACAACTATAAAGATGGGACTTGTCTCTCAAACTGCTCACACTACATAGATTCAGTAACTGACATAGTCTCGTTTTTTTTTTGTGATGCAAAACCCCTGGTGATCTCCGGCAAAGTGACGAAAGTCGACCCTTCGGAGGCGTCTCAACCATTACTTCCACACTCGTGCAGAAGTCAACTGCCTTGTCTGCTCCCTCGACTTGTAGTGCTGCTAGTTTGACTACCACCGATTCCAATCAGCCAATTGATAACTTTGCTTACTTTTATACCGCCACTATCGCCGTCGGTAGCCCTCCCATTAACTGTAAGTGACCGTCACTCTTTTGATGATAAAATCTTGTTATTTCCACATACAGACAACCTTCTCATTGATACTGGAAGGTGGAGTTCTTCCTTGACCCGTATGAATTTTCGAATGAACTGATAACACGTTCCTTCACCTTAGCTCAGACACCTGGTCGGCAATGGGAAAGTTTACACTTCAACTATTTTATCCTATCGCGCCAAAGCCTTTCTTACCCACTTCCCATTAGAACGTCATCTATGAATCTGGTTCCTTCTCTGGTAAGTGATGTAATCCTGATTCGGTTTTGTATCTGAGAGTGGTCATATGGAATGGATATCCCGAGCAGGTAACCCTCGCTGATGGACTCGTTCTCACCAATCAGTCTATCAGTGTCGCTACGGATGTATGTCCCTCTACACCACGATCATGCTTCGACCTTTAGCTGCTGCACCAATAGAGTCGTGGCTTTGTTCACGAGATTGACGGGAATGTCGGGTACCTACTCCATTTGTCGGTTCTCAATTCTTTGAGCTGATGTGTCTCTCTAGTATCGGTCCCGCTCAACTCACACGGGGTGAGTTGACTTGATGACTCTACCCCCGTCTATTCAGCAATGATATACATGACATGTCAGGAACCCTCTCGCCTTCAACAAACAAGATCATCCCCACCGTCACTGACGAGGCCTACAGCTCCCGCCTCACAACGAACAACCAAGGTTGGTATCTACTTTGCGCCTACCACAGAGAAAGGGGTTGCGAATGGAGAACTCACCTGGGGTGATTTTGATGAGAAGTTCTCCGGCACGTCAGAGTATCCTTCGAATCTATACGGGAGTATCGACCAGGACATCACCTATGGTAGATCATCAAGGATCCTAAAGTTCGGCTGCTGGTATCATCCGAAGGTCACTTATGACTGGGGCTGATCTATATGATACATCCCAGGAACAAGCCTCGTCTAACTCGCTCCTCACGCCTACAAACGTTGCGTCCAGGCTACAGATGCTACGATGGACGACTCTGTTGGTTCACTTAAGGGTCACTCTTGACTGGGTCGCTGATCGATTCTTGATACTCCAGTCAACGCCTGAGCTTAGGGTCAAAATGCCAGTTTTCCATGTTTTTTACGCGTTCCTGTATGTGCCGCCGTTGAGACGGGCATTCCAAGCAGAAACATATACGAAAGTTGTCAGTCTGAATACTGCACTCTGCCTCAGTCTTACCTCTGGTGCTTCGGGAAGTAGGAATCCTGAGGAACTTGGGGCAAAACAATGTTTCATTTTTTGTACGTCTCGCTTCCTCCTTCAAGACCGATTTGAACTCACTGGTCACCTAGGAACAGACAATCCTTACCTACTTTCAACCGTTAATAGCATGTAGTGCTTATGGGCTGTCCACCGCGCCATTATGCCGCCTTCGTTGTTGCGTAATCAGGCATTGTGTCAATCTGGGAGAGCGGAATTAGGCAGGTTATGGGAGAGACAGAGGGTGCGGTGGTTTTCTTTCGAGGCTGTGTTCTGCCACAAGAGGATGACATAGAGAATGAGGAGCTGTGGTATGAGCATATGGGCATGGCTTTTCGAAGAGGCACAAATCTGTCTTCCATCTATCATGTAAAGCATTGAGATGACGAAGCGGTTTGATTGAGAAGTGCGTTATAATTGCCATTCGACTCCGTTTCGCATACTTTCCGTGTGCTGTCAGACTATATATGCATATTTACAAGGATGACCAAATAAGGGAAATTCGGAGTGGCGGTTTGATAGGTTTGTTAGAAGATGGAGTTGACGGTGAATGCTGTCTCACGGACAAACATTCGTCCGATGTCATCATGCCGATGCTGTTTCCATATGTATGGGTAGACTTCAAAAGAAGTTCACAGCCATTTCCATGACAGAGAACAGAATCGGAAGCACATCGATTATCCGACGGGGAAATATATTGAGGTAGCGCGAGCGATGGATATAGACATATTTTGGAATGAGTGTATGGATCGTATACTTCGTGAGATTGACGACCACAACTGGTCACTTGGAAACGGGACCTTAAGGTTCTGTCACGAACGAAGTGGTACGGCACTTTATGTACACAACCTCCAGCATTTGATCCTTCAATGCTCATAAATTCTCGAACTGCGCCGGTGACTTCCTTGTACCATTCTGAATCTGTGAGAAAATAGCACGTAGAAGCTGTGTGGATGGGCGAGAGCAGTCACAGGGTTAACATTCGGTAGCCAACAGGATATACATATGATGCTTGTTTTCGTAGGCAGTGGCCTCCATAATTAAAGTTACTGAGAGTCCCTTAGTTCTTAGGATAACATAAGATGAATTAAAACGTGAATTTCCGAAGCAGTCCTTTCCTCTCCTGCCTCTACATTGATACATTGATACGCGCAAAATGATTGTGGATCTCGAAACGAGGAATGTGGGAGCAGTCATCCAGTCTGAGGCCTGATGTTGAGAAACATTCCACTAAGCCGCGCGGCTTAGTGGAATGTTTCCCAACACCTGAGGTATGAGGAACTTTTCCCTCGGGCCTGAACCCGGCGTGAGAACCCGTACATACCGAAGTTTAAATAACGATCAACTGGTTAGACGCTGGGCAAATGGTTAAAGAGATGATTATCCCACATGCAACCCTTGTCAACCCTTCTACCTTGGACAATGATGTCGGATCCAGCAGAATTGAGTGAAAAACCCTATTTTACAGGTATAGTGGTTTTCAGTTGGAAACTTCACTTTTCTCATTTCCTTCTGCTTGTCTACTACTGTCTAGCCTCAATGGCAAATTTCATGTATGGACAAATTTCTGCGTTATTGTTTGCCTAACCTTCACTCAGGCTTTTTGGGATTACATGTTCACAAACAATATACTACTTCCGTACCTATCCCAACGATGATAGCTTTTTGAAGGCAGTAGTGAGTGGTCATTAGCTGCACACTCAGTCCTTCTCAAATTATTAATAATCATTTGATTAGATCGCGGTGCTTTTGTGGGTTCTAGAGCCGATTTTCTCTGTTTGAAGATATGAATTTTCCGACGTATCAGTATCATGGAGGGTGTACTTTTGGCTTTCCTGACACAGGCCACGTATTATATCTACGTTGTGAGCAAGATGCCAGAGAAGACACCAACAGCCTTGCACTTCACTCTGTCGGTATAATGTTATGTGACTCCGTGGCAATGCTGATCTTGTGCTCTCAGGGAAACCGCAGTACGTGGCAAATTTCGCTTAATCTAAGAGTGGAGGTTAACGCTGTTGGCAGGTTTCCATAACAATCACTGTATGTTATCGTTCATTCTCTCTCAGCTCTTATCGTTAACGATTCAATAGCTCATCATTGCATCAGCCGTTCAAAGGTATGCTTGTACTATCGAGTGTCAATTGCCGGATATGAAGTCACTATATCAGTTTCTATGCGTGGAGAGTATATCGTCGTGAGCACCATAGATATCCTTTGTTATATGTCTCACTCATTTATCTGTAGTAAGCACTGGATATCGATTGCAACAACCTCTTGTTGCATCCATAGTACGTATTTTTCCAATGCACATGGTTCTATGTCTTAAATGCCATCACTCTCTCGTAGCTGATCACATCTCTTGCCCAATTGTGTAAGCTAATACCTTCTTCTCTTGATCGTGGGTGCCTATTTCAACTTTCTGTCAGGTACTGGACTGAGTGAGTCTACTTGGCACCAATCCAAGACACTTTGATCTGACCACCACGCTACTGCCTCAGCGGCCAATGCTCTTCAGTTTGAGTCAGTCTTCGTCGTTACAATGGAGGTACTCAGATTTCCAACCAGATACGGCTCTCCGCTACTGGTGGATATGAGGAAATCGATTCCCCGCGTAAGGATATTTATCTCAAGCCAAGGTGTATGCCAGATCCTGACCTGTGCGAGAAAGATCTCGTACACGATTAGTTTAGTCATGACCATCACCTGCGACTTGACCATAAGTGCATCTCTCGTCTACTTCCTGAACAGGATGCGAACCGGATTCAGATCGTGAGCTCTTTTATTTAAACTCTTCCAAAAGAAAAAATCTAGATACTCTGTTCTAGGTCTCGGAATGTGATCAATCGACTGGTCTTCTTTAGGCAAGTCTATTCATCTCATCTGTTATGCAGCCGATAACAACTATACAGTATGGGAAATGGACTACTAACAAGCGTTGTTGCCACCTGCGCACTTATAGCGGTGAGCCATAGTCAATGTGATTTCATTGTCAGTCATCTAAGGGCACCGTTCTTATCCAGTATTACACTGCTCCTGCTGATAGTCTCCTTTACATTGGTGTGCTCTCATATAAAATTTGGAATTAACTGAATGCTGATGCATAATAATGGCCAGCTCTTATTCAGATCAGTGCAGAATGTGTGTTATGGAGACTGTTTTTTTTATTACTTATTTTTTTTTTTTTTTGATTCTTCCAGTCTATGTCAACTCAGTGCTAGTAAGTATAGCTGGCTACAATCAAATATTCCATTCCAATCATGTCTTCCTGGATTAACTATATATAGGTGACGTACGTCAAAAATGTATCTCTGTATATTGGTTCTCCATTCAGATGGTTACATCCTGCAGGCTTAACTCTCGTACAAAAGTCCGCGAGATGTTTGTAGATGCTCGGAGAGAAGATGCTACTCCACTCAAAGAACTTTTCCCCACGATGCAGTAAGTAAATTGCATCTTGCCATGCTCGGGTGATTTATTGTCTGATGCTCTTGGGATTAAGACCTTCCCCAAAGAACAATTCCTTTCAAACACTGACTTTGCCGACTTGACGAGCTTCAGAGTATTTCTGTGTTGCAAATGGAGTCTTCCTGCCGGTATCCTCAACTCTCTACCCACTTCCTTACCACGGAGTTGTGTATAGCATGTCCCTATACCTACACAAGCCACATTCTAAGTGGTGAGATGGTCACCTATGTCCGTATCACCACGGGGAACAAGATTAGACGGTAGGAGTAGTTGCAGACATCATTAAGGATATGTAGTTTAGTCTGTAAGACATGGCTGCATGATATCGCTCTTAATAAAAATCATTGCCCTGTTAAACTGGAGTTTAGGTATTATGTGCACTTTGGTAGGAAATTTTGAACTCTTCACAGGGCGAACCGTTTGGATCCAGGTGTACAGAGTCGACATAGTGTGTCTGGTTTCCTCAGATAGACAATCTCGCTCAATAATAGACTTATTGATATTGGTAAGATCTAATGCAAGAGTTGTCTTTTGGACACGTATAGTCCGCGGAAATGACCGCGCAGACATAGAGTGGAAGCTCAAAGAACTCAAATCAAGGTTGAAGGAAGTCACATGAGGCGCGACGCCGTGCATTGTCATTGGTGTGCTGCTCATGGCTCAACATCGATACAAATTACATACATCATGTCGATACAGTGGATACGATATACAGAGTTGTTAGATATAGCTAAACAAGTAAAATGCGTGCGTTGTCCGTTGGCATGCATACATGTATATCAAAAGAAAACTGAAAATCAACCTAGCAAGCAAGACCAAAGATGTGCTCTGTCCAAATATAGCAAAGGAAGGTTGAAAGGGGTATAAGCTCCATCGAGGAGCGGGAGCCCAAGTACACCCATGACCATCACAGCAGCGGAACATCAACCAAGAAAAAAAAACAAACGACAATGAAAATCCATATTCATATCCGCACCAACCCTCACTCAATAACCTCAAAACGACTCCTCTTCCCCTCCCTCTCATCATTTCCTCCCATGCCCATGCCCATGCCCATGCCCATACCCATGCCCATCTCCATCCTACCACCCCCAATGCCGAACGCATCCCTGTCTTCCTCCCTGCCCCTCTTCTCCTTCCTCCCTACGCCGGAAGATGTATTTACGTCGCCAACACCAGCAAGAAGGCCCTCGCTCGCGACGATGTTCTGCAGGATCATGTTATACTGTTCATCCGTGAGCCCCATGCCCGCGAGGGGATTGATCCGCCCGTCCGCCTCGGCATCGAACCCGAACGGAGGGGGCGTCATCGTGAATGAGAGGTCCATTGCGCCCGTTAATGCGTTAGTGCCGTTGTTGGAGGCGGTGGTGAGGGCAGTGGAGGATGGGTTCGAGGAAGATGTGGCGTTGGTGTTGGATGAGGTGGGTGAGGAGGTAGAGGCGGAGGAGGAGGAGGAGGAGGCAGCGGCGGCGGCAGCAGCGACGACGCCGGGTGTGAAAGCTGCTTCGAAGCCTGAGTCGGAGAGCGGGGGTACGCCGATCGAGCGCGGCACGCTGGTGCTGCGCATATGCTGTTGAATCACTTTTAGATGCATAAGATGTTTCTAAGTGGAGATATGTGAATAGTATTGATGCAGGTAGATAGGCCAGCGTACTTCGAGCATGTCAAGAAGACCTTCTTTTGTGAAGGGCTTGGGGAGGATGTCGTTCATCCCTGGGCGTGGTGATTGGTGAGAGAGATGATGAGAATGAGAAGGGCAAAGATATACCAGAAGAGTAGTAAGTCATAATCTCGTTAGGCTTCGAATTACTCGTCATAGAGATAATAGGTGTCATAGCATCAAACTGTCGTATCATCGACGTCGCTGATACCCCATCCATTTTGGGCATGACGATATCCTACAAGGAAAAAAAAAACACGCAGCGTCAGCGCCTCCTCGACCAAGAGGAAAAGACCACATACCATCAACACAAGATCGTACTTCTCCAAATTCATCTTGTTAACCGCACTTATCCCATCGACAGCCACATCGATTGTGCACCCGAAAACCTGGAGAAACTTGCTCCCCAGCTTCCTGCTGACCGCATCGTCATCCACGAGCAACACCCGCGGCGGGACCGCCCACCCCGGCACGAAAGTCGAGCGCCGTACGCGTAGCATACTCTGCGCATCCGACGTGTTTGTGCTCGCCGCCTGCCCACTGCTGCCCTCGCTGAACCCGTACCTCCCTTGATTCTGCTGGCTCTGACTCTGGCTCCTGCTCCGACGCTGACTCTGGGCTTGATTCGGACTCTGACTCTGTTGCTGTTGCTGCTGCTGCTGATACCACTCCCCCGCGCGCGGCATCAAATGTCCCACCGTATACACCTGCAGCGCCTCATGCTCTGCCTCACCAATCCCACTCCCCATCCCACCCGCATCCCAATCCCGCTGAGGCTGCGGGGGCATGACATAGTCCTCCTGCTCCCCACTCTGCTCCTGTTCCCTGCGCTGCCTCGAATACTCCCCGACACGCACGAGCGACGCGCGCGCTACGTCCTCGGGTCTTTCCATGCCCACGTCCATGCCCGACCCCATGCCCGACCCCGACCCCGTGCCCACGCCCATGCCCATGCCCATGCCCATACGCATACCCGAGCCCGAGCCCGAGCCCGAGCCCGAGGCTGGGCCAGACGCAGGTAGGAACGGTGCATATTGCTGGTTCTGGGGTAGCGAGACGTCTATTGACGGGAGGGACGGGATAGATGAGATTGATGGGAGCGGGGGAAGGGGAACTGGGGCAGTCGAGGTTTGCTGTGGCTGTGATTGTAGAGAACCCGAGGTGGAGGGAGAGACGGAGGTGGACGTGGAGGGCTGGGCCCGTAAACCTAGACTGCTTGTGACGGGGTCTAGATTGGATGGTTGGAGCTTGGATTCTGTGCCTGAAGAGGGTGGAAACAGCGTGGATAGATGATATTAGACATAGGTGAGTGGGGAATGTTGTGAAATTGGATGGAGGTTTATTGAATCGATGGAGATTGCGATCGACAATTGGAAATGATATTGAATTCGGGGTGGGGGAATTATTTTGTTTTTCGTCGGAAGATGATTTTTTTTTCGATTTTCGATTTTTGGATTTGGATTTTGAATTTGAGATTACGAGGGAGGCGAGGCGATATCGATATATAATAGAAGACAGTTAGCAATCGGAAATAGGTGGGGCGAGATCTTGAGAAGAGATAAGGAAAGGAAAGGAAAGGAAGAAGAATTGGGTATCGTAGCGGATTCAATCCGGGAGAGAATTTTAAGATGAAAGGAGTGGGATATTGGCCAGAAAGTCCACAATTTACAGCCGAATCGATATACAACAATGCATGAGTGAAATTCCAAGACGAAAATTGCAAGACCGCGAGGCAATAGGGTATTAGACAAACACTTGTTCTAGTTATTCATGAGCAGTTTGTGCGAGCCAAGAACACAAAGGAGAAAAGGTGATTGAGGGAAGGAAAGAAGTGCGAAGGAAGGAAGGAAGGAAAACGGAACAATCACTCACCCTGCGCATCGACACCCACCCAGCCACCAACCAAGCCCTGCACCATCCTATCCTGCATCGCCAGGCCCCGCTGCACACCCACAAGCCCCTGCGAAATCTCGCCTTGCCCGCGCTCAAGGACCCTCATGCGTTCCTCCAACTCCCTCTCTCTCGCCTCGCGGGCCCTGAGTTGTCCCTGCAACAGCACAATCTGTGACTGCAGCTCGTGGATCTGGCCCGAGTCTGGCGACGTAGACCGCGAGTACTGCGAGTAGGTAGGAGAGCGCGAGCGGTGCCGCCGGGAGTGGTGTCGGCGGTGGTGCGAGGAGGATACGTGTGGGAGGGAAGAAGAGGATGCTGCGACGGCGGCGGCAGCAGCGGCAGCTTGCTGCTGTTTGCGCTGGGCAGGGACTTTGCGTTTTATGTTTTCAAGGGCTTCGCGGCGGTCGGCGTGGAAGTCTGGATGGCGGAATGTCCAGCTCTAAGTAAACGTTGAAGCCGACTAGACCAAATATATAAAAAAAAATAAGAAAACACGCACCTGCTCACCGAATTGCATGAGGTCGTCTGTATTCTTGACTTTGTGAAAATCATATTTGTTGAGCTGGCGTACAAAACTCGCAAAATTAGAGTGTTTGAATAAACGCGGTAGAATGGATTTTGTGAATTCGTTCATGTCCTGCTCGCAATGAATCCATCGAATCAATCAGACCCACTAGCCCTCCCACCTTTACCACGAAACAGTCGCCTTGAGGGCCCCAGGACACGACGTGCTGGAAGGACTGGTCTTCGAGCATTCTACGACAACTCAGGAGCCGCACACTCGACATGGCAGAGAAGAAAGCCTCACTTGTACAGCTTTTTGACAAAGTCACTGGTCGAGGGCATTGCGTCGTCGAGTGAAGTGCGACCTCCATTGCTGCCCGACGGATTATCCTTCTGCATGGTAAGGTTTCCAACTGACTCTCGTTTGACAATAACGGGCTGCTGCTGTTGCTGTGCAGGGTACAACTCATCCCTCGAGCTCGACGTGCGATGGTACCAGCCTGGGTGTGCCTCTGGGCGCGCAGGGAACGGCTGGCGCGGAGGCAAGAGCTGTGTGGGCGACGGGAGGTGATGAGACGGAAAAAGTTGCTGTTGATGATGGAGCTGTTGTTGATTGGCTGAAGCGGCTGGCGTCGCGTGTTGTGAATATCCTCCGACGCTGGGTAACGGCTGCTCCATTGTTATAGAGATTGTTTTTATGACTGCTGCCCCGTGTATCTGCTGGTCCAGATGGTACTTTCTTCCCTTGCTTGTTCAGAGTCGAGAGCTTTTGGCCCTTCTCCTCACTGGTCTAGACCCTCCCATTCGGATCACTCGGGGGTGCCTTGGGTGCCCAGACCATCCTCTGTGCCTGGTAAATACCGCTCGTTGCCTAGACTCGTCTCGCCAGACCTTTCTTTCCTCGGTCGACGTCTTCGGCGCTTGTGGTCTAGACCCACCACGGCTTTGATATGTTTTCGCTTATCTCTATGTAAATTTACCTTAAGGTTGACGCAACACTTCATATTACGTGTAGGAATCCTTCCCATTCATCAACGTGCGCTCCATCGTTGACAAATTTGTCGGTATCTACCAACTACCGCTAATGTTGACGCCACAGACCGAGGATCAACAATTACAGGGTCCAACAGTGTCCAAGTTCAAGCACCTGAACATAACCTTTACATCCGCCTTTCCTCAGTTCCGCGACAACTTTCAAGCACTTTTTCCAGAAATAGCAGTGCTCGTTGCCGTGCGAGGCACGCGGGTCATTGTCAGTCATCAATGGGTCGTCATCAAATGATAGTTCCGTGCACAGCAATTCACAGGGGATGGCCTGGTCTAGACCCACACATGATAAGTCCTTTGCTTTCTCAAAGCTTCAAAGCTTAAATTAGCATGCACGTCGAAGGTCAATTTTTGCTCGCTCCACTCCACTCCACAAAACATGAGATGCACCCACTCCATTACCTTTCAACATTTCTCCTTAGGATACCTAGTTACGACGATGTGTGGTTATCCCAGTCCGGCCTCGTTAAATGTGAAACTCAGTCATTCCGCCGGGACAAAGCAAAGAATACGTTTTTCCGACCTCAGAGAAGAGGTGAGTGAGCGAGTCTATGATGAGCTTGTGGTCTAGACTTTCCGTGACTTCCATCTATGTATGATAAGCGCCCGCCCCGTATCATGGATCGATGACGTATCTTGTTGGTGCACTCGCGAATCTGGAGAAGACTGAAGACGGAAATATCTCGGTGGCTGGATTTCACTCCTGCCCCTTCTAACAAAGATCGAGACGCATCCCGGCCTTGCCAAGGCCAGTCTACAGGGTAGAATCAACATCAGATTTTTTGTCATTCGCCATTGTCATCATAATTCTGGTTTGAATAGAGTTGACGTACGACTTACCATGCACTACACCTAATTTTCACAAGCGACGTTCTGTACAGCCACTCGCAATCTGTGGCTATGTCAGGCTGTCCGATCATGGCATGACGGCGACAACATCCAATGACTGAATGTACTCGGCTTGTTTTTTTTTGCCAACCAAACTCACAAGTGGGCATCCCAAGCCTTTCTCATTGAAATTTCCATGTTCACGATGTTCATTGACGCGCTATACATGCCAATTCAAGGCTCCAGTGTGCTTTTGTATAGCAGTGGGGAAGATCTTGGTAGTGTTCTGGACATGGACACAACTGATGGCTGTTCAATCAGTCTCCTTACCACATTCCTCTCTTATGGCAGATTCCTTGTATCAAGTGAAACTCAAGATGATGGAAGTAGAGAGGAACATATACATTAATGATTCAGTATAAGCTGCCAGGATGTTAACTGTTATCTACATTAGCACTCTTCCTGTAGTATTGATACAAAATGCAAGCACATTGGAAATTTTACAAGGCTGTGCAAGATATATAACATGGCAGTGAATATCTGGACCAATATTGCTGGATTACTTGAAGATGTTATCTGTCAATTGTACTGGAATTGTAAATGATGTAGAAGTGTACATCAGGAAAAAATGAGTGCTTTGCATGTTCAATATAATGCTAGGGTCATAGGAGATGCCAAGGTGGTTAGCAACTTCAGCAGACATGGATATGATCTGAGAACCACTATCTGCTATGCACTTGGTTTCTTTGCAATTATTGACCAGGAGCATGATAGACCAAATTGACTGAGCTTCCTTAGTGACTGTTAATGTTACTGGTTCTATGCAGGTGGTAGCAAGTACCTGGTCTAAAACCTGCTTAGACTGCTCAATATTGTAAATGCAAGGCATACTCCTGTAGGCAGCATTGGGGCATTTGTCTGGGGCTCCAAAGTTCTGGTTGACTGGGGGCTGGTAACAAGGATGAAATGCCAGAATAAGGGAGTGCAGGGGGATCAACCATGAGAATGTAGTTAGTGACAGGGGGCTCAGGGGCTTTAGCAGTACTGGTAGTTGGGGCTGGGGCAGATTGGTAATTAGTGGCTGAGGCACTGGAGGGGGCAGCATCATAAATGGCTGAGGAAGGCACTGGTTGGTATCCCTCAGTGCATGGGATCTCAACTCCATCAAAGACTTTAGCTGGGTGTTGTAAAGCTTAGAGTTCCCTTTTCAGTTCAGTGACCTGTTCTTTCCTGGATAACATTCCAGAGCTCATGCTGTCCACTTGCAAGACTTTGTGGATAAATGTCTGGGACATGCCTTGGAGCTGTTCCACATTGGGGCTAGTGTTAGCACTGAGGCAACCAGTAAGGAGCTAATTGGGGTTCAGCCTGTTCCATTCGTCTATGTGTTCCATGTATAGCTGGTTGCCAATATAGTTTGGTATCATCACACCAGATGGTAAGAGAACCTTTCCTTCATGATTTTGATGGATTTTGCCTTGCCCAATAAAGCTTTCCAGCTTTGCACAGTTACTGCATACCATAGTATGACCAGTTTCACTGTAACTGCAGAAATGACTGCCATCACTAGAAGGTCAAGAGGTATGGGCTTGAGCACTGTTTCCAGCAGTCAATACTGCTTCCATCTTTTCCTCCATGCATGCCAGGGCATTAACAATAGCAGCAGCAGCAATGTCCAAGGGTCCCTTCTTAACAATAGTGATCAGTATGGTGCAGGAGTGTTAATGACAGGGGCTTTAGCACTAGTGATTGTTGGTTTCTTGGAGGTCATGGCAGTGTTGGTACCCTTCAGAATTCATTTGGCAGCTTCAAAGACCTGATCTACCTCATAGGAGTCCTCTGGGATGATTGGGAAGGGTGATTCCTAAACAGCAGATGAGTTTGGACCATAGTGATGTTGGTATTCCTTGTTGAAATAAATGCTGTTCCTCATTTCAGTAAATCTTGCCTTTGGCCATGAGCCAGTTGCTGGAAGTCCCTATAGTAGTCCAAGAAGTGTCTGAGTGTAGTGATACTGGTAGAAAATGTCTGGTTTACTAGATGTTTGAGGTCCTGAAGGGTGTAACAGGCAGATTCTTCAGCTCCAGGATATAAACAAAAGACTTCTGCTTTCTACTTGACATATGTATGGTTGCTAAACTCTGGCAAGCCAAGCCAGGTCCCCATAATATCATAAGACACATATCAAGTGGCATATTCCTTTTTATGGTTATTGTCATTGACAGCACAGTCCACTGTAGTACTTGGCTAAAGAAAAATACTGTAGTTCTGGGGCTTTGTAGTAAATCACACTAAACTATTCCAATGAGATGAGTTCTTGTATTTAAGTTATGTAGTAGTTTCCTGACT
This sequence comes from Termitomyces sp. MG145, assembly GCA_003313055.1. Classification (NCBI taxonomy): domain Eukaryota; kingdom Fungi; phylum Basidiomycota; class Agaricomycetes; order Agaricales; family Lyophyllaceae; genus Termitomyces; species Termitomyces sp. MG145. The sequence goes on along the minus strand of QGOB01001077.1, from coordinate 29,207 downwards.
ATAAGTCTGAAAACTAAAGTAGAGGTTTCTCAATGAAATACAGCCTAAGCAATTCACTTCCTGGGAACCACTGAGCCTTTATCCACTAATTGACTATCAATTCTAACCTATTTCTACTCTATTTATACTGTTCTCTTGCCCCACTGCTTCCAAGTCTTTCCATATTGTTTTCCCTTTATTTTAGACCACTTCCAGCTCATCATTTACCATCCCAACATTCCTGTGGCACAATGAAACTTCCCCTTTTGGATATCCTTCCCCATGGGTCTTTCCCCTAGTCAGAATCATTCCTAAAATTCTTTCTCCCTGTTCCAGAGTATTCCACCTCATTTCTATGGTTCCTCTCTTTCCTTCTTTGCCTAATTTTGATGATTTCATATTCCAGACCTTCCTATCTTTTTATTTCATGGAGTAAGATGTCAGATTCTTTGATTATCTCTTGATTAGAGGTATCTGGCAGAGATCTGCTATGTCCACCATTCCAGCAATAATAATTGATATTTAATGCCTATTTTTCGTCCCCCTGCTTGTCAGAATACTCTATTACTTTATTAGCTCTTCAGCAATGTGAATTATTTAGGGTTTTCCATGTTTTTCTAGGTTTCTGGGGAGTTGTCTGCCTGCTTTGCCTACAGTTTTCAGCATATAGTATGATTTGTTTTAACCAGGACTTATAACTTTAGACATAGAGTCATATCACTGCTAAGAGGTATTCAAGCTTGTGAAAATACTGGGCAAGGTCTTGAGGACAACTCTTGTTCCATTTGGGTGCCATGGAGTTGTTATGGGGTGATATGTGACAGGAGAGATGGTTTTCAACCATAGTAATTTTGTTCAAGACTGTCAATAAGGATGTCATGAAAAGAACTAGGGAATAGGGATTAGGGGTTAATGGCAGTAGTGGCATATTGAAAAAGTTATTGATGTGATAGCCTGGGAAGTTCTCTAGAAGTTTGTTAATGTTGAGAAGTTCCCTAGCAATAGCAAGTTCCTGTTTGAGATTACAAGGCAGAGTTGTTAAAGGTGTTAATGGCAATTGGAGGGGGAATATCAAAGTGGTTTCTAGCCTGGAGGGAAGTTTCTGGTGGAATCTTGCTTTAAAACCCCTTGCAGTGGGCTCCAAAATGATTTGCTGCTTTGCTGCTTTGCTGCTTTGCTGCTTTGCTGCTTTGCTGCTTTGCTGCTTTGCTGTTTTGCTGCCTAGCTACTGTGCAGTAAACAACCAACAAGACCAGCCAGATAGGGGAGCTAGCAAATAGTAGTGTTACATTAGTGAGAGGGGAGTCAGCAAAGGCCCCAGAAGTGAGAGGGAAGTCAGCAAAGGTCCCAGAAATCTGTTAAGGAGTTGTAGTCAGAGTCAGTGGGGAGATGGTGGTAAATGGGAGATGCTTAATGGTGCTGCTGTTAGTGTTGCTACCAGTTTGTAGTGAAGGATGAGATCTGTAAAATCAAAGACCCAGAAGGTCATTAAGTAGTAAGGGCAAGGTCAACAAAAATATATGAGTTGCTAGCCAGAGGTGCTAGCATAACAAAGTCAAAACTAGGGTGCCTGGATGGTGCTTAATGAAGACAAACAAGAGTTAGGCTTGACAATGCCATTAAGCCCAAAGACAAGAGAGAGGGGAGAAGACTGGACTGAGTTTACTCAAATCAGCCAGTAGCAAAGCAAAGGCAAAAAGATATCAGAAGTGTGGTCTGAAGTAGTGAGTAGACTCTGGTGTGATTTGATTATGCTTTTGGCTACTGACAGGGCAGTATTTATAAGTATGTGTAGCAAAAGAAGAAACTGGTAAGTAATAGTAAGCATAGCAGTTGCATGTGATGACATATGATAGAGGCTGCTATTGAATGAGAAAATTGCTAGTATTATGTAGAGGAAAGGAAAATAAAACAATGATTGGTAGGCCATTGAATGGTACTGTAGGTATGATCAATCATTGATTGCCAAGCAAGAGCCATTTGGAGGCCAGATCATCCAAAGTCAATATCATTGTTAAGGTAATTGTTGGTAGCGGTTATTGTCATTAAGAGAATTTTGCTAGCAGTCATGGGTCCATGTCACCTGATCCATTCAATTAGATATTCTGCAATCTGATTAGATGAAGGCCAATTAAATTAGATAAGGTCAGGTTAGTTAGCATTGTTAGCTATCTTCATTTTATTGTTATTGCACAGTCAGTGCTGACTGGGTTGTATCAGTGGAGTCATACTCAGAGGCAAGCAAGCAAGAGCAGCAGCAAGCAAGCAAGGCAAGAGCAGCAGCAAGCAAGCAAGGGCAGTGGCAAGCAAGCAACTAAGCTGGCAAGCAGCAGCAACAGACAAGCAAAGCAGAGACAACACTATGAAGCTCACAGTTGGCTTGCTGTATAGACTAAGGAAGTGATGTTATTGTTAGGTCAAAGAGTATTCTACTCTGACAACCTGCTTATATACATGTGGCTGCTTACTAATGCTAATGTAGTAAGTGGCCTAAGTGACTAAGTTATGTGTAATAAACAATATGTAAAATGGGGAAATAGAGTCTGATTACTACAAAGTGGTGACTAATATCTGCAGGAAGGTGCAGGGACTTGGCAGCTGGTTGGTCTGTGATGCTAGGAATGATGCTATACATATGATTAAGACCAGATAGAGTTGTGCATCCAATAAGGTACTGGGCATTCCCTTGCACCCATGCTGATAGAATTAACAGTTCCCACAATCCTGGAAATTGTACAAACCTGACCAGAACTATTCACCATTTACATTCTTAAGTTTCTTCTTATTTAATAATGGCCCTCTCCTTTAGCATATTGTAAGGGCAACCTCTGAGAGCTATGGCTCAATTACACAGCTGGCAGAGGGAGATCCAAAGAAGCATTCAGTACTGTACATCTACAAGTGTAGCTACAACACTTGGTAGAGGGAGATCCAAATAGAACAAGTCTGAGGAACCTCTATGCTGAAGGGGGCACTTCCAAGAATTTGGGGAGTGTGGGAATGAACTGTACAGTAGACCTAAGCTACTGGACCACTCCAAAGGGGAAATCTGCTTATTAATGGAGCTCCAGAGGCAAACAATCAAACTCTGGGGATGAATGATTGAGCTCCTGAAGTTTAGCAATTGAGCCCAGGAGACCAATGAGCAAGGGAATGTGGATCCCTGGAGATGCACTGGAGATGTGTGGGAGTGGAATGGGGAATCCCAGAGGTAGCCCAGGAGTGAGCAGAGCATCCCCTGACATCACCTCCCTCTCTCAGGATGCAGTGTCTTAACACATGGGGTAGAAGAAATACTGGAGGGCTGCATCAGCAGGCAACATGAAGTAGACTCTGAAAATAGCCTTTGGCACATTAGAGTGCTGCTGGTAGAAGTTCCAGACTAGCTTTGGTGTGCAAACATTCTCCTGTGGTTCCCAAAATATGTCTTTTAGACCATAGCCTTTCCACTTCACCTTAAACTGCAATTTCTGCCTGAACAGGCAGCTATCCAGTATCTCCTCCACCTTGTACTGCTTGTCATTGCCTACTAGGACTGGAAGGGGTGGCAGCCTAGGACAACAGCCTGGAATGGGGTCCTCCAGCACTGGAAAGAGCTTTACTATGTTGAACACTGGGATGAGCTGATGCAAACTGACTGAGAGTCACAGCCAGTAAGCCAGAGGGCCTACCTGCTGCTCTACCAGGAACAGTTTTAGATGGCAGTGTGACAGCTTCCACAAAGGCTGTGTCATAGCGATATCAGATATGTCAAGGTAGATGCAGTCTCTCAGTCAGTACTTCAGGGCTGCACTCCTTCAAGATCGTTGAATCCTGCAATTGTAGTAGCAGGCCATGTCATCCTTTGCCTTGCTCAGAGTGGCCTTCATCTTTTCCTGCACCACCTTCATCCTTTCTATGAACTCATTCATGGCTGGGTTGTCCAAGAAATGTGCACAAAGTTCAAAGCCCATACAAGGGTGGTGATCAGTGTCTAGAAGGAAGGGAGAGTACTGAGTTGATGCCTGGATATGGTTGTTGTACTGGAACTCCATGTCCAGCAGCAGCTTATCTCAGTCATCTTGCAGCTCATTAGAAAACAGGCACAAGTACTGCTCTAGCTCCTGAGTGACCCTCTCTGTCAGCCCATCAGACTGTGGATGATACACTGTGGAGGTGTGGCAGCTTCATGCCAAGGAGGTGGTACAGCTCATTGTTGAACTCTGCCACAGAATGAGGCCTGCAATCAGAGACATAAGCATCAGAAAGACTGTGCAGCTATCTCCCTGAGGATGTCTGCTTCATCCCCTTGAATTGCCATGCCTTCCAGAGCATGCATGGCAAAGAGCTCAGGCTTGAGGAGGACGATGTTGTCATTATCTCCAGCTCTAGCTCCATGGTCAGCTCTCTGGGACACTGCATCATGCTCCAGCCATGTTTTTGGTGCAGTGAGAAGTCAAAGGTGGCTAGATACAGAGACTAATGAGCCTGCTGGTAGTTGAGCTTCTTTGCTGTCCAGAAGTACTCAAGGGTTTTGTGGTCCATCCAAACCTCAAACTTGTGCTTAGTGCCCTCAAGAATATGCCACCACTCTTCAAAGGATCAAACAATGGGTGAGCATCTCCTTATTGTGGATCTTGTAATTCTGTTCTACTGCATTCAGACTCTTTGAGTAGAAGGCTAGGAGATGCCACTTGCTATCCTCCTTTAACTCTTGGAAGAACACCACCCCCATAGCAAAGTCAGAGCTGTCTGCTTCAACCTGGAAGGGAGAGGCATCATTGGGGGAGAGGAGGACAGGTTTCAAGGTAACAGCTTGCTTGAGGGCACTAAAAGCATCTTGTTGTGGGGCCTCCCAACACCATACACTGTCCTTGACAGTGAGGTCAAACAATGGACATGTGTGGTGAGAGAAGTCCTGAAGTCCTGAATGAACCTCCAGTAAAAGTTGGTGAAGCCTAAGAAGGCTTGCACCTCCTTCTTGTTCTTTGGCTCTGGCCACTCTGCCACACCAGCCACCTTTGCAGGGTCCATCTCCACTGTTCCATGTGAGGTGATTAGACTGAGGTACTCAACCTTGGTCTGCTCAAACTCACACTTCTTGGGCTTGAAATAGAGTTGATGCTGGCAGAGGCGCTTTAAGACAATGCACATGACCTGACAGTGTTTCTCTAGGGTCTTGGTGTAAATGAGGATGTTAAGATACATGCAGACCACTCCTTCTGTGATCAGATTGTGAAAAATGTTGTTCATCATTGTTTGGAATGTGGTGGGGCTATTCATCAGGCCAAGGAACATTACCAAGGGTTAAAAGAGTCTACAATGGTCTGGAATGATGTCTTCCAACTCATCTTCTTCTTTGAGCTGCATGTTGTAGCCCCAACAGACATCCAACTTGGTGAAGGAATGTGTGTCTTGTAGGTTGTTGACAAGCTTGGAGATGAGTGGCAAGGGATTGCAGTTCTTAACCATCATTGTGTTCAGAACTTGGTAGTCCTGAACTGGATGCAGAGATCCATCCTTTTTTTAATGAAGAAGATGGGGGAGGCCATGAGCAACTTTGAGAGACAGATTTGACCAGAGCTGAGGTTCTCTTGTAAGAACAAATTGAGCTCATTCTGCTTCTGGGGTGCTAATGGGTAAACTTAACAGCTGGATGTTTCTGTGCCCAGGAGAAGTTTGATTGCATGATCCCATTGCTTGTGTTCTGGGAGTGAATTAAAGGAAGCTTTGGAAAATACATCCTCAAAATTCTGCAGGTGACAAGGAACTGTGCTACCTGCTTTTTTAGGCTGAGAGTTGGCAGTAAAGACCGCTGCAACATGGTCTGACTGGCCCAAATCTCAGCTTCCATAGGAGGAGGTTGTAACATGGTAGCATAGATCCTGTCACCTACCTCAATGACCTCATCTGGGAACTCTGGGCTGGGAACACTAGCAAATTTGCCTTCTCTTCCATCTTCTAACTGGGGTCCACCTCCAGCCTCTCAGACATCCTCATAGAGGGCCTCCCTATGAGAGAATGCCAGGGGAGGAGGATTCAGAGGGTCAATATCCAAAAAGGGAAGGTGCCTTATGCAACAAGTGCAAATGGCAGTGCATTTCTGAGCCTTGCTTTTGCATTCATCCTGTGCATGTTGGAACTGGCTCATCCTCACCTTGCCTTTAGACCAATCAATCTCTGAGTTGTGGTTGTGCTTGTGGAGCCAAGTGAACCCAAGGATCATGTCCTGTTTCCTCAAACTCATGATGGCAAAAATGGTGCACTCCACATGTGTGTGATAGCACAAGACTAGGTCTACAACTGAGCAGATCAACCTGGCTTTGTTGTCCATGCTGTCAATGTTATACATAGGGATGGGATGGGTGAGGGGGTGAGTAGTGATATGGTGCCACTGCATGTATGCTACATCAATGAACAGCCTGGTGCCTCCACTGTCTAGTAGAGCCAAGACATTGCATACCTGCTGCATGTCTGTTGTCTTGACCTCTACATCTAGGTGCAGAGAATTAGGGGGGACAGTGCTGCAGCAACTATGTAACAATGCAGGAGGCGGTGCTCCCAGGCCAGGAGACAACAATGGGAGGGAGGAGAAGAAGGGAGCACTCTGACCAATTTCTCAGGCAGAGGAGTATCTTGTACAATGAAGAGGACACTTTCAGCTTCAGGTTCAGTCATGGAATCTCTATCAGGGGTGGATGTAGTGGCAGATTCTACAGACAAACAAGCAAACCAATTGGCTCCAGGCAGCAGAGGCATACATCTTATCCACTGCTCTATAGAAAATCCTCTTCTGGTCTTGGGAGGGGTCTGGTGGCACTTGCTGCATCCTCTGGAGAAAGCTCCAGAATGGTCATGTCTGATGAGGACACCCTTGTAGCATCCTTTGTGGCTATCAGCTGCATCAGGAGCAACTCCTGTTCTGCCAGTGACAGGTACCGGACCTCTAGACTCTAGAGGCAGAGTGCTCAGGTGATCATAAGAGCATTGGAGGCAAAGGCATCACTGGCAAGTTGAATGTAGGTGATGCAGGACTGGAGGAAGTGTTTGCCTGTGGCGCAACTCCTGTCAGTCAGGGAGCACAGGGCAAGGAATCTTTGCCAATGTGGGAGTCTGAACATCACAACAGAGGTGCTGGGGGAAATGTCTCAGGCAACACCTATGCTGGAGTGCTGGGAAGAGATGGGGAGAGGCATTTCACAAGCACCTGAAGGGATCTAGAAATAGTGTTGGTGGTTTGATACTGTCCAGCAAATTCTGTAGTGTGATTGCACCTCTCAAAATCCTCATTGCTTCCATATTCCTCTACCAACTCCTCAGTTTCTCTGCCTTCACCAGATTCCTTGTCCTGCTCCTTGGCAGGAATCAGTCAAGTCCCTGAGCTTCAAGAGACACCTCTTACATATTTGCCTATTGCTCAGCATGCATGAAAACTAATCATTCCCTTGAGCTCATTGCTCCTGAATGCAGTATCTTGCACTGTAGACTATCATTCTAATAAGATATTGATTGTCTCCAGAAAATATCTTTAGCAATAAGATTTTGATTCTCTCAATGTGGTAAGTATGAATGTCTAGCAATGCGTGAATCAATGATTGCACACTGAGTGAGGTTGTATAGTATTTCTGAATGATAATGTTAAATTTTCTAAAAGCATGTTTCTTGAGAAAATTTTGAACTGACATGACATGTGTTGCTAAGGAAGGACAAAGAGTGTTTCCCGAGATAAAATTAGAAATCACGTTTCTCGAGAAACACGGTGTTGATACATATAAGAACATTTGAATTGTTTTTGTTATTTTTCTTGAAATAAAATAATTGAAAACTTTATTATTCTCTGAAAAAATATTTCACATATATTCGTCGAATTTTTTGGAAGACAGTTAGTAATCCAGACCCTGAAGGCGAGAAAAAAAAATTGGATGTCATATAAAGTATCGTAATATTGGTTACTTTTGCATCGTTACTTTCCCTCAACACCATCGAACGTCGGCCAGTGAGTCATGCCAGTGACAGTCAACGATCCCCAATGCGGCGGTATGTATATTTTGCATCCGAGGAGTAGTATACAACGGCCCGCAATGCCCTCATCTGGAGGGGATGTTGAAGAAGCCGCGGCAATCAGGACATCAGTGAACACATGGAATGTCAATAACGCGGCCGGCCAATGAGAAAATTTGGGCGAGTCAACAGCGCAAGGAGGATGAGGCCAGGAGGGAGCAGGAACAACAGGTGAGAGAAGCTAGAGAACGCATTGTAGAGGCGAGAGCTCGAAGAGAAGGCAGCCAGGGCAAGGAATGCAAGACGCACAAGGCGAAGTATATTGAGGTCTCACAACCACTCGAGTCTTACTGACTTACGTGACAACAGAAAGGTTTATATCTAAGTTGTGGTGAACGTGTTTGTTGTCAAACGAATTCAGCTTGCTGACATCCCCCCTGATGAGGTGCATGAGTTGGGTGACAAATTTATGTCAGTCAGTCCCCAAGGATCCAGCCATGCACAAGAAGGCCAACCGACACATGCCAGAGAGCCCGCAGAATATTGCCTCTGAACACCTGTTGACAATACTTTGGGATGGTACTAAGATTTCAGCATGCGTTATGAACATCCCAATAACAGACATGTTTGACAAGGTGCTTCGCTCACTATTAAAGGAACCAGGCTACCTCAATGGTGAGATAAGAGCTTTGATACACGACAAAAAATGGAAAGCTAGCCCAAGAATATGGTATGCCCATTCTTACCTGAATCAATATTTTAGCACTAGATACTCCTTCCTGGAAATTCAACAAAAAGAATACGTCCAAAGGCAACAAATATGGCAGTCTCTGCACAAAAAAGTCAACAAGCAGGATATGCAAAGTATAATTTTTCTGATTAAGTAAAACAGACGTTGTCTGAGATCTCCTATTGCCAAGTAACAATGAGGTCTTAGGAGCGTGATTTCTTCGGAGTTCAGTCAAACTTTTACAACAGCTCATCTTGCACTATGCACTTTGAGCTTGTTCGAAGAAGATTCTTGGATGGTCACACTTTTCCTTTCCACAACTGGCAAGGTGCAACATTATGCACCGCCTTTGCAAATGGATCCGTCTCACCGGATATGACTCAATGGTTATACTATACTACCTGCATTTACATCCCTTGGCTTCAACCAACTAATGATGTCACCTTGAAAGAAGTTCTGGCTACCCGTCTGGCACTACAATCCGATTGCACGCAGATAGCAGGAGGACGTGCTGAGCTCAGAATTATCACTAAAGAGAGAGAATTTTTTCAAAAAAAAAAAAAAATGAAAAACAAAGAAAATGCACCTGTTCATCAATGCAGAGAAATAACCTAGTACATCGATCATTAAGAACATTTACGTTTCTTTCATACACTCACAAAAAGAGAAGGAAAAATACCTACCCCTCCATCTACAAATTTGCGCTACTCTTAACATGCAAACTCTCTATCTTCACCTTGGACGCCGCACTTCTCGCCACTGGCTCCACCTCTCCACATTGTCCACTCACACATGCCCTACCCAGACGACCTGCGCCTTGGGACTGGCGCCAAAACCAAAACCAGCATCTGCACCTGTACTCACACCCAAAGCTTGTACAAAGAGGGTACATGTGCCGTAGTCCGGAAACACATACCAATCTGTTGTCTGAAGTGTGCCGAGATGGATATCGAGCAGGAATTCTGGCAGATGCCTGGAACTTTGTGGGCTTGCAATAGGTAAGGCGCATTAGGGAGGGAAAGTAGCAAGGGGAGGAGGGAGGGAGAGGGGGACAAGACGATGTACCTTGGGATTGCGATACCCCCTAATTAGGGAAGCTATACATTTCTCCTCGGCTTTTACGGTTTAAAATTTGTCTTGGGCGGGCGTGTGAGTGTGTTGCAAACCACTGTCTTAGGCACATGCATCACCTTCTATCGTGCATGCTTGCAGCCAAACAAACTCCGCTGGTTAATTTTTGCTGTTAGCACTTGCGTGCTGTCGTATCTTGAACATCGTCCCTGCTGCATTTGACTCCTGTGGTTTGCTTGGTTTCGAGAGAGATACAGGTTCGGCAATCAACAATTCTGGAACGTGGAACCCTTGTCAAACAACGGGACCCTGCGACCGGGCCGTTAGATGAATTGGCATCCCATCATTGATGCTGGGCCACGACAACTCTCTCAGATACCACCATGTCCATTACTCAGGAATCCAAACGCCGCAAGGAAAAGCTTAGTACCTTCATAAAGCGGTTCTCACCTGCAAACCGTACTTCATCAACCAAGCCTATGCCTCTGCAGGATGGAAATGTACAAAATACAGGATCAGATGTGACCCAAGTATTAGCCGCCAGCGCGTCTAACGGCAACTCTAGTTGCTAATTTGTCTCATTGCCAGATTGAATCAGGAAACATCTCTAACAGCCAACTTCCTATTGGAGTAAGCCCGATGAACCATGGTGAGCACATCCTCCTCAACAGTGAATGAAATATGAACACGCTTTTCACAAGGTCCCAACATTGCACAACCATCCGATATTCAAGGCATGAGGAATCACGCCGAAACGGGCAAGTACTATAATATCATCTCTAATGGGGTCGAATTAATGCCATCGTAGGATTCGAAGGAACTAAGGTAACATTCTCTGGGATTGGTATGAATGATGGGCAAGGCAAGTAATTCAATTTGTCACAGCACACACAAAGAATGATCTTTCCTTTCAGATCATCTTGCCCAGTTAGCTGCAGATCCACTGCAAATGGCTTGGCATAGCATAGAGCGGTGGCTTGAGAAGGTTGAGAAGCTGCTGGGAGGCGTTCCTCACAAAACTCCCACTTTTTCAGTCAACATTCCAGTATGACCTCATTTCCTTTTGTATTTGCCTTCAACAATGAGTTGATATGACTTCTAGGTTTCTGACAACAAAGATGCACTGCAGAAGCTCTTGATCCAGACTACCAGAGACCTTAAAATTGTTAACTCAGAATTGATGAAGATAGACAAGAAAGATACTGAGTTCAATAAGATAACTAAGGCATTTGCACAGTAAGAATGACATTCATGCAGCATCATTGAAACTCTGATATTGTGGCAGGTTACTCCAAGAAAAGAGTCTTGAGCTTGATGAAATGTCAAAGAAACCAGCATGGAAAAAGATTTTGGATATTAAACAGAACAGTGCTGCACTTCAGAAGATCTTCAAGCAAATTGATAAAGAGACACAGAATTTTCTGGTATGTGATTTTTTTATTTTGCAAGTTAATGATGTTAGACACTGACCTTACTTCATGAGCTTCAGATAAACTTCAAAATTGACAGAAATATCCAATCTTTGCATGGTCTTGTTGCAGTATGTTTCTTCAATAATTCAATGAACATCTTGGAACTTATCTATGAGCTAGCAACTTGGACTTGATAATTGGAATTTCTCTAAGAAAGCAACTTATGATGCCATTTTTCATGATGCTAGTTTGCCTCATGTTCCCTGTGTTGAGGGAACCCGTGTCAGAATACTCAAACATTTATTTGAATGGGCAGAGGATTGTTCATCTGAGAGCCCACAAGTTTTCTGGTTAACTGGCCAGACTGGCTCTGGAAAGTCTACCATTGCCTACTCAGTAGCCAAGCACTTTAATGATGGTAACAAAGGTCTAAACATCTTACAGGCCTCATTCTTTTGTTCTAGACAGTATGAAGAAACAAGAAGCAGGAGCTACATCATTCCTACATTGGTTTATCAGTTGGCTCATCATTCAAGGTCATTTCTACAGTCTCTGCATTATAACAATAAGCTTGATTCAGTCAACAAACTGGGGAAACAAATGAAAGACCTTCTAGTTGATCCTTGGCAACACTCTGCTATGAATGACTCCAGGAATTTACCTCCATATTTGATGATTCTTGATGCTTTAGATGAAATTGAGGCAAATGGAGGTTCAGATTTCTTGCAGGAACTCCTTCTGACAATAGCAAGGAGCAATTTACATGGTCTCAAATTTCTTGTTACAAGCCAGCCAGATCTGAAAACAGCTGAGCTTTGCAAGTCATTTTCATCTGTATTCATTTATTGTCTTGATGATTTGGCTAAAGATGAAGTCAATTCAGATATTTCAAGATATTTGAAGGATAAGCTTCCTGAATTGCAGAATGAAATCGAATTTGCTACACTTGTGAAACAGGCCAATGGACTTTTTATACATGCATCAACAGCAATAAAATATATCAGGCCCACAATGAGCTTGACAAAAGATGAACAGAAAAAACTGATGAAGCAGTTGATCCATGCTTCTACCATTTGGCAGACCAATTATTCTGTTGGAGCAACTACACAAATTGGTAACTTGTACTCTCAGATTCTTTGGAAAGCATTTGCTGGTCTTCAGACTGAGAAAATTCAAGTCTGCTCAATGATTCTTTGGAATATCTTTTGTGCAGAGGAGCCTATATCTCCTGTTGTAGCTGCAGGGCTTCTAGGTTATGATGATGGAAAGTTTGTGAAGAAAAAGAAGGATATGGACAATTGCACACAAAATTTAATAAGGAATCTTCATACTGTTGTTTATATAAAAGACAGCAAAGTCTTTTGGTACCATGCTTCATTTCCAGATTTTATCTTTACCCTACAACAGTCCAATGCAACTGATGGTGGAATATCTAGCTGGTTCTGTGACATTGGCAACCACCACAAGTTTCTTGCACATCAATGTTTTAATATAATGAAATCAGATCTCTGCTTCAATATTTGTGGTCATCCATCATCATTTCTTCTTGATAGAGATGTACCTGAACTTCAAGTTGAGGATAAGATTTCTGAAACTCTGAAGTACTGTTGTTTATATTTTGCAAGGCATTGTTCTCATTACATAACTCAAACATCAGCAAATGAAATAAACTATTTATTTGATAATTTGCAAGACTTTCTTTCAATCCATATTTTATTCTGGATAGAAGCAATGAATTTGTTTCAATCTGCACAAAGGTGTCCATATATCCTACAGGAGTTACACAAATGCATCAAGATGACAAGTATCAACTCCCTAGACAGAGACAGGAAACAATATGCTAGTCTCATAAATGATATAACTGAGGCTACCAATTTTGCTCTGTATTTCTCAGGAAGCTTAGCATGCTCATCAACACCACATTTATATATATCAGTATTACCAGCATGGCCTCACAGTTCTCTTTCACAGAGGTGGAGAGAGTACTTTGGCTGTGTCCCAGTCTTCAAAGGAGCTAGAGGTCAGAAAAGGTTGCTAAGTGAGATAAGACAAAATTCTGTAATCAGCTGTGTGGAATTTTCTCCTGATGGCACACACATTGTATCTGGCTCATGGGACAAATCTGTGTATGTGTGGGATTCTTCAACTGGTGCTGAGGTGCTGCAGTTGATTGGGCATACTGCATCTGTGACTTCTGTTGCATTCTCTCCTGATGGCACAAACATTGTGTCTGGATCACGGGACAAATCTGTGTTTGTGTGGGATTCTTCAACTGGTACTAAGCTACTACAGCTGACTGGACATACTGCACATGTGACTTCTATTGCATTTTCTCCTAATGGTGCATTTGTTGTGTCTGGCTCATATGATAAATCTGTACGTATATGGGATTTATCAACTGGTGCTGAGCTGCTGCAACTGACTGGACATACTGCATATGTAACTTCTGTTGTGTTCTCTCCTGATAGCACCTACATTGCTTCTGGTTCATGGGACAAATCTGTGTGTGTGTGGAATTTGTCAACTGGTGCTAAGCCAATGCAACTGACTGGACATACTGCATATGTGACTTCTGTTGCATTTTCTCCTGATGGGTTACAGATTGTGTCAGGCTCATGGGACAAATCTTTACATGTTTGGGATTTGTTAACTGGTGCTGAGCTGCTGCAGCTCACTGGACATACTCAACCTGTTACTTCTATTGCATTTTCTTCTAATGGCACACACATTGTGTCTGGATCATGGGACAAATCTGTGCGTGTATGGGATTCTTCAACTGGTGCTGAGCTTCTGCAGCTTACTGGACATACTCAACCTGTCACTTGTGTTGCTTTTTCTCCTGATGGCACACATATTGTGTCTAGCTCACGGGACAATTCTGTGCATGTGTGGGATTCTTCAACCGATCCTATGCTGCAGAAGCTGACTGGACATACTCAATCTGTCACCTCTGTTGCATTTTCTCCTGATGGTGCACACATTGCATCTGGCTCATGGGACCAATCTGTGCATGTGTGGAATTCTTTCACTGGTACTGAGGTGCTGCAGCTGACTGGACATACTCAACCTGTCACTTCTGTTGCATTTTCTCCTGATGGCACACATATTGCCTCTGGTTCAGAGGACAAATCTGTGCATGTATGGGATTCTTCAACTGGAGCTCAGGTACTACAGCTAACTAGACATACTGCATATGTGACTTCTGTTGCATTTTCTTCTGATAGTGCACAAATTGTGTCTGGATCATATGATAAATTAGTGTATGTGTGGGATTTGTCAACTGGTGCTGAGCCAATGCAACTGACTGGACATACTGCATATGTGACTTCTGTTGCATTCTCTCCTGATGGCACACATGTTGTGTCTGGCTCATGGGACAAATCAGTGCGTGTGTGGGATTCTTCAACTGGTGCAGAGCTGCTACAACTAACTGGAGATACTCAGCCTGTCACTTGTGTTGCATTTTCTCCTGATGGCACCCAAATAGTGTCTGGCTCATGGGACAAATCTGTCCATGTATGGGATTCTTCAACTGGTGCCGAGTTGCTGCAGTTGACTGGACATACTGCATATGTAACTTCTGTTGTATTCTCTCCTGATGGCACTTACATTGTGTCTGGTTCATGGGACAAATCTGTGTGTGTGTGGAATTTGTCAACTTGTGCTAAGCTGCTGCAACTGTCTGGACATAGTCAACCTGTCACTTCTGTTGCATTTTCTCCTGATGGCAAACACATTGTCTCTGCCTCAGATGACAACTCCCTCCGTGTGTGGAATCCCTTCACTAGTACTGAACTTCTGCCAATTGATGACCAATATGATCCTTGCTCTGCATCTTCATTTTCAAAAGACACAAGTTTAATGCAGATATCAAATACTAGGCTTCATCACTATTGGTACTCCACCCCAGATGGCTGGATCAATATGCAAAACACTAACCAACACCTGATGTGGGTGTCTTCAGATATTCTACAAGTCCTACACCATCTTCATAATCTCCTCATCATATCACAAAGTGGTGATTTATCACTTGATCTTTCAAAAGCCAAGTTTGGAACAGAGTGGGCACAATGTTTCACAGGAAAACCGTTTAACAATTTGAAAACAAAAGAAAAGGAAGAAGAAGGACAACAAAAGTTTCCATTCATGGAGAAACAATTGAAAGTTGTGGCATTACTCAACAAAACTTTCACAAATGTCGAACATTATCGGTGTTTACTATCCTGTAGTGGAGCAGAAGCTCAAAAAATCCTTGATGCCTTTCAGTTGGTAAGTTCCATTGTATAAAGTCGATGTCGGGCACAATCAAACCCTTGTTTGTCTAGCTCCTGGATACTGAGAATTTTCATGATCGAGCACAACTAATTGCTGCTATGCGTAGGCTTTCCCAAACAACTGAACTATATCCAACCCGTTTCTCCTTGGACGGCCCTGTACCTGCTCTTGACGATGATCCAATTGCATCAGCTGGTTCTGCTGATGTCTACAGAGTCCCATTTCAAGGCAAAGAAATGTGCTGTAAGGTAATCAGAGTTTATCAAAGTTCGCTTATGGAACATATCTCCAAGGTTTGTCTCTCGTCCTAGGATGGTGAAAGGTCTGAGCCTGTAACACAGGTATACGCAAGGGAGGCTATTGTCTGGGGACAACTCTCCCATCCAAATATTCTTCCTTTCTATGGCATATCAAAATTTCGTTTGCGGGTGGTCTTTGTTTCTCCTTGGGCAAACAACGGCAACCTTATCGAATATTTGACCGAGAATTGTGATTCAAATCGTATACTCCTTGTATGTATCTCTCTATATTTATCGACAATGGTGGACACTGACACTTTTATGGATTTTCAGTGCAACGATGTAGCAGCTGGAGTTGAGTACTTGCATCACAACGACATAGTTCATGGGGATTTGAAAGGCGTAAGGCTCATTCTTCATCATCTTGGAACAATTATACTGAGGTTTCTTAACATAAGTTCAATGTCCTCGTTGATAGTTCTGGCCGAGCCTGTGTGGGAGACTTCGGTCTCGCAAGCGTAACTGATCCACAAATCATTAGGTGGACTTCACAGTCCATGATTGCCTCTCAGGGTGGAACAGCTCGGTGGCAAGCACCAGAATTACTAGAGAATGAAGTCGGTAAAGTTTACAACAGCAAAGAAAGTGATGTCTACGCCTGGGCCAGCGTCTGTTATGAAGTGAAGAATCTTTCAATCAGAACATGAACTCTAATCTGACACTTTATTCATTTGAAAATTAGATATTCACCGGAAAATTCCCTTTCTTTGAGACCTCGAATACACCAACCGTACAGAGGATGATTATGCGCGGCGAAACACCAGCACGCCCTCAGACGAATGACTCCGCTTGGTCAAGACATGGTTTGAATGATCGTATCTGGAGTTTGTTGACGGACTGTTGGAATCTTCAACCCTCGGAGAGGCCAGATATGACAACGGTCATAACCAGGCTCAAAAGAGAACAGCCAGTTGATTCTCGACCGCCTGGAGAGTGGGAAGAGAAGGCTTCAATGCGTTTTCGAAATGCCCAAGACGTAAATCTATCGAAGGACTGGGTCACATTCTGGCAGGATCTGGAAACGCTCCTATCACGCATCATTCCCGAAATATAAGTAGTCTTGCAGTGAATCCTTGGATCTCACCTAGGCTCCATTTTTCTGAGAGTTGCAACAAATACTTGGATCTGGATTTTCGCTGGTTTTGATGAAAATTTCTCTTGCTGTATTGTCTGAAATTTGCCTCAGAGGGAACAAATGTCATAATAAAGTCAAGCTAAATGAGGAACGGAAAAATACGTATCAAAGTGCTGAGTCCAGACCAAATTGGTAGATGAAGGCGGTCACAATTTTCGTGATCTAAGAATACATATTAATTTGCTAAATTGAGGATCAAGGAGGAGTTCAAAGAAAACAGTCTAGGTAGTAGCTAGGGGTGCGAGGGTATAAGAGACAAAGCAGGGAAGAGAAAGAGGTATTTAATGTTGGTGTTGATCTTGTAATCGATAGCGATCGTAAGCTGAAAGTCCTTTCGAGGCTGATATATGGCTGTTTCAAATACGGGTACGGAACTTTTAATGGATACCATGCTGAAGAAGATTACGGTGATTCCTGAGTCACTCACAATGATGTAGTTGGCTAATATATTCATCACCTGCAGAACACGGTTATTCTACAGGTTCGCTTGAGTGAATAATTCCATAAGTAAAAGACTCACCCTCAGTCACTCATGATTATGTAGTTGACTGAGGTTGTGATGTTTATGTGTACGAAAAATTAATGAAAAAAAAAAAAAAAAAAAAAAAAAAAAAAAAAACAAAGACTGGTAAATAAGAGGTAAGTATGAAACAAAGGAAATGTAATCATGGGTCTTTGGTTGGGTAAGTCGCTAGCTCAACACTCCCCTTGACTTGTTCAACCATCGACGTGTTTGATACTCATGAGGGAAGTCTTGGATATTGAGACATCACACAGACACTCGTCACACACAGGGCCAAAGCTATTGCATTGTGCCACAAGGTCAATACACGGTGAACAATGACTCCCTCGGACACATATATCGGACTGATACTAGATACAACCCTCAGTCAATTGCATGGGACTGAGGGGTATGTTACACTACAAAATACACATCACGCACTTAACTGACTGGACCATAGAATAAACTTATACTGTTCTTAGGTACAATAGTCAATTGCATTGGACTGAGGGAATAAACTTATACTGTTCTTAAGGTCGGTCTTTCTAACAGGTTATGGGTTTATAGAGACATTCACTTTTCCGCGTAAAAGTAAATTGTCACCAGACCTTTTCGAACTACTCTTTGATCAGCCTCATCCAATCTTATCATGCGTCGCGTCGCGTACCTTAACTATTGTCTTTGTGTTTCTCTTGTGCTAGCCGGCTTCTAGTCCTTCCTTACCATGTCCGTCCTCAGTACAGACTCTTCCAATCCCTCCATCCCTGAACGCATCATACGTCACAGATGGGAGGGCACCAAGTACTCCCGCGCCAACGGTAACTTCAGCCGATGGACTGAGAAGCTCAAGGATGCCCTGATCCTGAACAGGTTATACGGCTATGTCTTTGATGTCTCTGCATGCCAAAAAGCTAACTATGAGCCTCACGCACATGCTAAATGGGGCCTGAATGATTGTCTGGCCGTTACCTTCATAAAGACCGCCCTCAAGGATGCCGAAAATCGCGATCTTGTCATGGATCAGGGCGCAGCCTACTGCTTCACGGACCTGGAATCACGGGCACATTGTGAAGGACTCATCAAGCAGATTGCTCTGCTCCAGGAAGCACTGTCGACCTATTGTTCTGCCGCCGAACCCCTGCCAATTACTGCCGGTCGCATCGCGGACACCGTTGAATGAGCCTTTGATATCGGGGACATCACCCAAGATCTCTTCACGTGCATAGCGCTCCTAAATAGCCTTAACGATCCCTTGTTCAAATCTCTTCAGAATTCAGTATCCACTCTCCTCAGCAGACCACACCTTGCAACCCCACCGACATCCGTTTACTCATGGAGAACACTCAGAATATCAATAACGCTAAGGCGAAATTTGTCCATGCCACAGCTTTGAGCATGAAGGGAGGAGGTAGGCATCGTGAAACAGATCTTCCAGGTCACAATCACAGTCCTGGAGCAACCCGGTGCAAGAATTGATTCTTGCTCAAACGTCCGTCAAAACCCTTCTGTGTACAAAAGGGCAGCGGAATGGCAGGAAAGTCTATAGCTGAAGCTCAGGAAGCAAAAAGAGCGCAAAAGAGGAAGGCCAACACACAGAAAGGCACATCTGACAATCTGGCTACCCCTGCAAAAACCTTTGTCACTGTCACGGGCCTTGATGGAAAGCTGTGGTATGTTGACCTGACTCAGCTTGGGCAACTTCCTTCCCCTCCAGGAACTGCCTCATTTGCAGGCATTGCCACATCTTGCAAGGAGCCCCCTCCCAACCAGAGTACAGAATTCTGGGAACACACAGGGTTCATGGCAATTGAGGAGGCGCTTGTGAGCATAGTTTGGAACACTCACACAAAGAAAATCACCAAAAATATTCTAGCTGTTGACATCTCACCGATACAGGGCACAAAGCGCACCTCGCTCACAGCTCTAGAATCCACTCCATTCCTTGTTGACTCTGGTGCTACAGTCCATATTTCTTCCTGTTGCAATGACGTTATCTCTCTACAACCAATCCTGCTGCAACATATGAAAGGACCTTGGTGGCTCCACCATAGCAGCAGTAGGAATTGGGAACATCTGGCTTCACATAGCCAAGGGTGCCAATATGATCCTCCAAGATGCATCATATATTCTCAATGTGACAGTTTGCCTCGTATCCATTAGTTCCTTAGCCTCCCTCTCTGGCCTCGACTCCATGTTTGATGATACCTCTGTAAAGATCATTGATAGATCCACATGTACCATCATAGCACAGAGCCCCTTCATACCAGACCAACATCTATATCACCTCTACCTTGTCTCCACAACCTCCCACCATGCATTTTCTCTGCAACATGCCACTAGCCTGGAGACTTCGTACTGCTGTCTTGGGCAGGCCAACTACCAGACCATCCTGGACATGGCAAAATCTGGCATGGTTCCAGGTATGAACTCTTTCTTCTCCTCAAAACTGCCCAAATGTGACTCATGTATTCTCAGCTGAGGATATCTGCAGGATGTCCCCCTAATATGTGGGACAAATTCTATATGACAGCATCTCACCTGCACAAACAAACACTCACCAAGTCCCTTGAGAACATCACCCCTCATGAAGCCTGGACAGGCCACCACCCTGACTACTTGTGCATGCATGAGATAGGCTGTAAGAGGTTTGTTTCAATCCTAGCAGAGCATAACTCCAAAATTGATGCATGCTCAATTGAATGTGTTCTAATTG
Source organism: Termitomyces sp. MG145 (assembly GCA_003313055.1). Classification (NCBI taxonomy): domain Eukaryota; kingdom Fungi; phylum Basidiomycota; class Agaricomycetes; order Agaricales; family Lyophyllaceae; genus Termitomyces; species Termitomyces sp. MG145. Next base: position 9,111 of record QGOB01001077.1, on the reverse strand, counting down.
GGTATGCAAGGAACTCCAAAGCATACAGGTGCTATGAAAGAGCCACTGGAAAAATATATGAGATTTACCATGTCAAGTTCTGTGAAAGCCATGAAGATAGCCTTCATCACAAGCACATCTCACCTCCAATATTAATATTGCCTTTGGTCCAACCTGCAGCTCTAGACCAGCAACTTCCCACCACCCTTGACAACAACACCATTATCCCCTCAGGAGGAGCCTCTCTACCTCATCAGGAGCCTGACAGACAGGAAAACAACCAGCCAATCCCACACCTCCAATGATCCAGCTGTGTACCCATCCCAACCACCAGAGCCAATCCAGAGAATATCCCAATGTCCTCAGCACAAAAAGCCATGCAAAAGTCAGTGGCTGCAGGAGAATGACTTCAAGCCCAACATGAACCCAACAAAGCCCCAACATGCAATTCAGAAATACCCAATCAAGGTACTGTGGACCCCAATCAGGGCCAAGCAGTACCTGATCTTTCAAACATTGCATTGATGAATCACATTGAACACCTCCCTGACTGCCACTCAAAATCTCCATAGTCACTCCCTAATGCCTGACTTTCATGACTAACCCTGTACCTGGACAGAAGTCAAACAATCAGGAGATTCAGACCAATGGGAAGCTGCTTACTATGACATAATTAGTTCCCTCTAAGATATGGGAGTATACAAACTGGTCCCCCAAACTGCAGTCCTAGGAATGCAGTCAGGTTCAAAGTAAGATTGGTTTTTTGAGGTTACAAACAGATATATGGATGCGACTACATGAAAGCCACTTCAACAACTGAACACATGGAATCCTGGTGAGTACTGCTCTACCTGGCAGCAGTAAAAGAATGGGATGTGACACAAATTGACATGAAGACTGTGTTTCTGTATGAAATTCTTCTGGAAGACAAAGTACAGTACATGAAACAACCCAAAGGATTTGAAGAGGCTGGAAAGGAGGACTGGGTCTGAATGCTGGTTATATGGCATAAAACAAGTTGGGAGGATTTGGAACAGAGCAGTCAACAATAACATGGCAACATGGGGCTTTCAACAATTTTCTTGTGAGTCATGCATTTTCTACTGTGCCACTGATCAAGTGTCAATCATCTTCATGTTGACAATTTTTTGTCAGTTGCAGGCAGCAAGGAGGAAGATGAGCAATTCAAGAATCAATAGCATCAAGTCTGGATGATATCAGACCTAGGCATCCCATGCTTTGTGGTTGGCATTGCTGTTGACTGGGACCACAAAAATCACCTTGTTAAACTGCTCTCATCAACAAAATCATCAACTGTGGCCAGAAGAATGCCATGCCCTTATCTCTGCCTATGGATCCAAACTCAAGACTATGATGCATAGACCAAAACTCCTTGCCCTCAGAAGAGTGTTGCACTCTAGACAACACTCCTTATTGCCAATTTGTCAGCTGCCTGCTATATCTTCTGATATCCACATGCCTCAACATTGCATTTGTAGTCCAGCAACTTACACAATACCTCAACTCATATACATCCATGCACTGAAATGTGGCTGTACAACTAGTCCTCTATCTGAAAGGTACACAGAATCCACAACTCCACCTCAGAGGCACTAACAACAACACCATGTTGACCAGTTTCATGGACTCCAATTGAGCAAGCTGCCCCAACATGTGACAGTACTGGAGGATATGTTTGGAACCTTGGATCTGGTGCCATATCCTGGGCAGTCAGAAAACAGCAAATGGTCACCACCTGATTGTGCAAGGTGGAGTACATGGCTGCATTTGAGAGTGCCTAGGAGTGTGTCTGGCTCCAAGCACTGCTGCAAGACATAGGGCATGATTTCACCAGCAAACTGACCTCCATATTCTGTGACAACAACTCTGCCATTGCACTATCTGAGGGACCCTCCTGCATGCCCATGTCAAACACATTCCAAAATTTCTGATAAAACAAAGGATTTTACCTGAGAACTACTTGAAAGAAATATGACAAGTGTTTACAAAGGAACACATTAAGATAAACATTATGTTTTTCTCTAGAAAAAGACTGGAAACATTATTCATTTTTTCTATCTGTATCTTAGGAAAAATCAAAAGAAAAAGAGATTGTTTTCCTCAAGGAAAAGCATTGAAATTGTTTAACTTTTTCTTTTTTGTTTCTCAAAATAAATTTTATGAAATATGTGAGAAAAACTAATTAGAAATTATTTGACATCTTTCTAATGGGTTTTTCTTCCTGAAAAATCTCCCAATTCCTGCAGTGGCACACAGGACCAAAGCTATTGCATTGTGCCACAAGGCCAATACACAGTGAACAATGACTCCATTGTTCACCTTGGACACATATATATTGGACTAATACTAGATACAACCCTCAGTCAATTGCATTGGACTGAGGGGTTTGTTACACTATAAGATACACATCACACACTTAACTGACTGGACCATAGAATAAACTTATACTGTTCTTAGGTACAGTCAATATAGTCAATTGCATTGAACTAAGGGAATAAACTTATACTGTTCTTAGAGCCTGTCTTTCTAACAGGAAGTAAGGTAATTCTGGGTTGTGCATGGTAAGGGTTTGGTGCAGATGCTGGGTATATTTTTTATGGAAGGTACATGGATGACTTTGATGGCCCCTTCTTGGACACAAACTCAAAGATAGTGATGGTGTATGTCAATGTGCTTGTCAGGAGTTAGTTGACAGTGAAGACAGAAGGACTTATGGATGTCCAGAGTGAAACTGAGGCATGGAAAATGGGTTCAAAGTCTGAGCAAATCCAGGCAGAGGTGTTGAAGTCTTTGGGAAATACAAAAGACCTAGCTATTATGCCAGAGGGAGGGAAAGTGACAAGTTGTGAGGGAAAACTGGGAGACTGAGAAGTTATAAAGGATGATACCAGGAAACTGATATATTTAGAGAGATAAGACTGGGAAACAGAGAGTAAGTAAGAAAATTGAGATAACAAAAATGTCAAGACTAGCTGATGACTATGGAGATGTTGCAACTATATACTTGGGCCTCTCAGAGTGACCCAGTGTAGGTCTGGTGGCTGTAGGATGACCTGGGGGGCAGAGCTTTCCCCAGGGTCCCTTTGTATTGAGGATTGGTGGGTGCCAGGTCCAGAAGTGAGGAGCATGAGTGCCAGTTGTATTGTCCATCCTAAGCTGTGGTGCTATGGGGCCCAGGGTTGGCAGTGCTTGACAAACTGGATAGTCAGTGATCCAGTGATGCATGGCTAGACAGCCAAGTGATCTGGTGATGTGCTTGGGTGAGAGGGGCATACTAGCAGTGTCTGGGGTTGGAGTTGAAAATGAATGGGTATTCCCCCTCTTCCAAGTGCCAAGACCCTTGAGGCAGAGCTTCTCCAGGTGCATTTTAGGGGTGAGTTGTGGGATTTTTAGAGTTTTCCTGACAGCCTTAAGTTGTTGTCCAGTTTTTTGCAGGTGAAAAACTTCATGTCTCCTCTTCCCACCCCAAAAGCCAATGACATAGCAGTGTGGCTGGAGTACAATGCAGCAGGGGAAGAGAAGGATTGTTGCCAGACTGAAAGGCAGTAGATTGCCTCTTTGACCAACATAGTACTCTGCTTGTTTGAGGTCCTATCTGGACTGACTGCTTTTCCAGGGCAACAATTGTGGAGTGTGGGAGTCCTTGATCCTTGGCATCTGGTGGGTCTGGCAGCACTTGTAGCTTCTAGCTTCCCATCCTTCCCAGTCTTTAGTTCTGGGCACCCTTGTTGTTCCCCATGAAGATCTCCCTTTGCATAAGTGGTGTGTGGCAAATGGTCTGGTGATCAGCTCCATTTCTTTTGACTGTTTGTTCTTGACCCCCTGTAGTGTGACTCAGGATGCTGCATGTGTGCTTACCCAGCCTGGAGGTTGACAGACCTTGGACATATAACATTGATGCCAGGAGAAGCATTTTAGATGCTCCTTGTGGGCCCAATGGCAGGTGGGCTGGCATCCCAAGGAGGATTCTCCTGTGTGAGTAATTCTGATAGCAACAAGGCAGTGGGTGGAGGTGGTGATTCCCTGTGGGGTGAGAGCCATAAGGGATTGGGTTCATGCTGCTTCTACTCATTGTGGAGAGTAGTTCTGAGTCTGGGTCTAGGCAGGGAAATTTGAAAGGGAAGGGAGAGGTTGAGGAGCTCTGTGGCATTGGAGGGTGGCAGTGGTTGAGGGGATGTGGAGGCTAGGGACCCCATTGTTTCTTCCAGGGTCTTCTTTCAAGCCCTTAGGAAATTCTAGGGAAAGAAGAGTAATGGTGCTGCAGAACCCTCACATCTCCCTTCTCAGACTTCTTTAGGGGCAAGTGGAGAGGTCAAAATATTTTCACTTCTGACTTCCTCCAATCCCACGACCACCTCTGCCCTCCCATAATCCACCACACTTCAAATGTGCCCTGTACTGCTCTAGTACATCATCAAATCACTTGGCTATCAGGCCATGCACTGACAGATCACCAGCTACCCAGTGTGCCAAGCACTGCTGACTCTAGGCCCTGCAGCAACACAATCCTGCCTAGACAATACAACTGGCACTTGCACTTCTCATTCCTAGACTTGCTGCACCAACTGATCATCCAATACAAACAGGCCTCAGAGATGGCTCTGCCCTCCTAGAATCCTCCTATGGCCACTGAACCTACTCCAGCTTCCTTTGAGAAGCCTGAGTATATAGTTATGACACCTCATAGTCAGTAGCTAGTCTTCAGTTTCCATACTTACTCTTTGTTTCCAAGTCTTATCTTTTTCAATCTATTAGCTTTCCAGTTTTCTCTTTTCCAAATCTCTCAGTCTTCTAGTTTTTTCTCATGATTTGTCAAATTCCCTCAATCCAGCATATTATATAAGTCTTTTGGTTTTCCAAAGATTTCAACACCTCCACCTACAGTTTCTTGGACTTTGAACCTACATCCCAAGCTTGAGAACAACTCTGGACATCTATAAGTCTTTCTTTATTTGCTGTTGACTAATTCCCACTAGTGAGTTCTTACTTCTGAAGATGAGCCCCCAGGTCAGTGAGACCTGACACAAGACTCCCCCCACTCATTGATACTTAATGGTCTACTATGCTGCACCCCACTACTAGCTCATTGAAGCCTACTAAACCAACATGCATGGTCAATCAATAGCACCAGCTTACTATGAACAACCCCCAGTCACCTCACTGAACACGCATACTCCTTACCCTATTTCCCAGCAACCCTCAAGCCAATACTGGCTAATGACATAACATGGGTACAGGTTAGGACTCTTCATCAGCCAGGGTCTGGCCCTTAACCAGTGCTCTCTGGCTTCTCCTTCTGCACAGGTCTCCTATCTGGGATTTTACTTCAGAGAGCAGCCAGAAACTCCAAACACTCCCCAGATTGTTCTGGTGCCACTGGTACATTTGATGCTGTGACAGGATATGCTATGGGGCCAATGGGCCTTCCACTTGTGGCTGTTCCAACATGCCTTCAAGCATTCCACCAAGGATCTATGGCAGTAACTGTTCACATGCTTCCTACACCCACCAGACAGGGAAACATGTCCTGGCAAGATGGAGACCTGTTGCTCTGGCAGAAGGAGTGAATGGCAGACTGTTTTTGGCCGCATATTATGATCCTGAAGAAACTCTGCCTCTTCAGAGCTGAATTTTTCAGATGGACCCTAGGACCTCTTGAAAAACCTGGGGCAATCCACCTCTGAGGCTACTGCCAAAGTTTGAGCTAATTGCCTGGTAGTATTTCACAAGCTCTATGAACAAGAGAGCCTACCTCTGCAGGTGCTAAAACCTTTCTGGAATGATGCTTCATTGTGGGACAAGTTATGCTAATTAGTCCGCAAAATCCATGTCTTCCTATCACTAGGAAGGTGTGAGGAACCCTCCAATGCCACCTCCTCCTTCCACATACAGAAGGACCATAATGCCTCTGCACTAAAATAGGCTACTATCCTCCAAGACACAAAGACCTGGCATTGGGGTAATCTTGAGGTGAGGGAAGGAGCATCCTTCACCAGATTCCTGCCTTCAGGAGGCCCAGGTGCCCCCTTAGTACCAGGCAGAGGCTCTCCACCCACTACAGGATAGTTCACCAGAAGATTCCCCAACACCTCTGGAGGACTAGGAGGACCCTAGTGGACTGGAAAGACCCCCTAAAGAGTGGGGACCTGCAACAGGAGCCTTTTCTTAGGGTGGGGGCAGAAATCATTACTACTACTACTAGTGCTGCTACTACTATGCTGCCTCCCCTCACCTCAGACTAACAACAAAGGAGGAGAATCCTATAGAATATGAAAGGCTCTTGCTCAGAAAGGACATCTGGGTATTCAAAAGCCAGAACCCTTCTATGAACAAAATCCCTGGAAGTGGTGAACCTTCCTAGTACAGGTCTCAACACCTTCCAGGGGAAGCTTCACACCTTTGCCATGGACCAAGCCTACATAGCTTTGCATTGTTGTACCTGCAAGGAATTGCCCTGGATCACTACACAGCCCTTCTCTAATACAACTCTCATCACCTCCTATTCTCTAACTGGAAAGCCTTCATCCAGGAATTGTCCTTCAAGTTTGGCATCTATGACACCATTGCAGAGGCCAAGCAGAAGCTGGTCTTGCTCTGGATGATTCCAAGGAAATGCTTTACATCCTTTGTATTCCAATTTGAGAAAGAGGCCTACACAACAGGTTGGAACTATCACACTCTTTAGTTCCAGCCCAACAAGGCCCTTCTAAAGTAGGCCCTCTCAGGCACTCATGAGATTCTTCAACTGGCCTCTAAGCAAACCACCTATAATAGACTCAAGAGCCTCATGATGCAAATTGACCAGTGCTGCTAAGAGAACTCTGCCAGCATAAGATCAGCTTGGAAGTCTGCCAATGATTCTCAATCTCCTGGAACCTCTTGGCAGTCTTGCTCCACTTTCCTAGAGCTGGTAATGCCTCCTGATTCATGGACAACTCCACTAGCACTTCTTGAACTGAACTTAACACCACCTTTCACCCAGCCTAGCTCCAGGTCATGGCCTCAAATGCAGAACTAGAGGACAAGCTCCCAGAACTGTCCCACACCTGGAAGATAAATGACTGCAGGTGTCACGACTCTGCCATCTCCGGACCCCCATACGCTGCTCCAGCCCCAACACACACTTCCCCCGCACCCCTTGCACACCTCCAGGACCGACACCAACCTCCCAATGCTGCACCGGCAACACCTGCGGCCATCTCCAAACAGATCCCTGGCCATCACCAAACCCTGGCATCTCAGCCGACACGTCACCCCAAGGCTTCCCTGTCACTGGACGCATCCAGACCCCCGGCATCCCGGCCATCACATAACGTTCCGCAACATTCCTCCCATGAACCGTCGGCACGTCACAATGCCACCTGCTTCTGTGGCGCCGAGGGGTGCCACCACCGCACACCATGACCGCCGACCCACCTGACACAAGCCGCTGCAACCCGCGCCAGCACACCCTGACCACTATCACAACCCCGGGGCTGGGAGCCAGTCCCGGGACTTAGCCGGAGGAATCAGATGCCTCGGTCCTGGCTAGAATCCTACCTGGGACTTAGCGGAAGGGTAGTACATAAACCATAGGATAGCATACGAGTCAAGTAGTCTTGATATTAACCGTAGTTCTCCATATTTCTGGGTCTCTGTCTCTATCTCTGTCTCTATCTCAATCTCAATCTATTCTCCTGTCTCTCTCTTGTCTCGTCTCTTGTCTCTTGTCTCTCATCTCTCATCTCCATGCCTCGTTTCCGTTCTGTGACTCATTTCTCCATTCCATTTCTCTTCTCTGTTTCCTTACCTATTGTCTGTATCTCTTTCCCTCTTCATCCCAGTCTCCTAGCCAATCCACCCCGCCCCTTCCGTACCTACTCTTACCGTTCCCAAACCTACTCCCATCCCCAATGCCCCGGACGACACCCACGACACACTGGCCTGCAAGGGGAAGCTCGACATCCAAAAGCCAGAACCTTTCACAGGCTGCGACCCCTGAAAGTGGTGCACCTACTTTATGCAGTGCCTCACCATGTTCCAGGCAAAGCCCATCACCTTCCAGCTTGAGAACTCCCAGGTTGCGTTCGCCTCTTTGTACCTCCAGGGCATAGCCTACGATTATTACACCGCCCTCCTCCGGTACAACTCCACCAACCCCGTCCTTTCCAACTGGCAGGCCTTTGTCCAGGAGTTCTCTGGCAAGTTTGGCATTTATGACACCATAGCGGAAGCGGAGGAGACAATCATCAATCTCCGGATGCGCTTGGAGGAACGCTTCACCAGTTTCATTGTCTGGTCCAAGTGGGAAGCCTATAAAACGGGCTGGAACTACAATGCCCTCCGGTTTGCCCTCTGCCGCGCCCTACCCCAACGCATCAAGGACGTCCTCCGCATCGCCCCCAAGCAGACCACCTATGATGGGTACAAGGCACTTGTCACCCAAGTCGATCAGCAGTACTGGGAAGACCGAAGCAAGTCCGCAGCCCCCCGGAACGGTTGGAACTCCACAAACCCACCCTCCTGGCAGCCGCGGGGGACACACACGGGATTGCCTGCTGGTGCCACCCCCGCTGCTCGCCCCGACCCCAGTTAAGGACCAGCTGGACCAGCTCGCCCCCTGGGCTCCCACCCCCCTGCTCAGCTCAACGCCGCCGCCCTCGACAAGGTCTTGGAGACTCCTCCTGCTGAACCCAACCCTCTCCCTGATTTTCCTGACACCTCCGACAACAAAGAGTCCCTACGAGCCAACCGGGTCCGGAACTCTGATCAACCCTGGATCGACGTACCCAGCGACGTACAGGAGCGCCGGTGCAAGGAAGGTTCGTGCATTCTGTGTGGTGAACAGGGGCACTTCATCAACAACTGCCCCAAACGCCGCACCATGGGCCGCGTGGTCTGGACCATCGACGGTGAGGATTGCGACTACCAATTTACGGAAAACAAGCCAGCAGTTTACCTCCGGAAGATGCACTAAATCGCGGACCAGACCCCAACGTCTTCTCCACCATGGCTACCTATCTCCGCGCAATGATCTTATCCCCAGACACCCCCACAGCTTACCCCTCCTCACAATCCCGACAGGCCCTCCTCATCAGTACCTCCCTCGACACCTCCCCTGCCCTCCTTAAC
>QGOB01001076.1:0-33003 GCA_003313055.1 Termitomyces sp. MG145 | reverse complement strand
CAAAGGCTCTGACATAAGCCGCGGCTCACGCTTTTGTTGTGTGGTCACATGATTTGTCTGAGCAAATGCGACAGATAAACCGCTGTCGAATACTTCGTCCAGAAACGTCCCTCAATTGACCCTGTTACTATGTTACTATGTGTGATATCTACCTACACTACACAATGGCAGCTATGGCAATATTAGCTATAATACGCCACGGTAGACCTAATGGAAGACTAATAAATAATAATCAACGTAATAGTTGTGAGTAACGTAATGATTATAAGGACGATAATCCTTAGCGTGTCGGATCGGGCGAATGTGGACATGAGATCTTGTTCTGCATTAGGTAACGGAACTTTCCGGTTGACATCGGCTGATGGCGGCACAATGTCGGTACTCACTTAAATTCAAAGTCCGACTCAAATACGACGAGTCTTAATAAATCCAGTAATATCAGACAAACATTTCAAATAATTTACAGTATTTAGCAGAATACATCATTTCTTGTGACTTTTGAGATATATATGAATGGTTTCCAGCTATTATCTGACATGATATATGTAAATGATTCACAATAATTAGTAAAATACATCATTTTCCTGAATTCTTGTTGAAGATGTAGACTCCTGAGGACCAGGCAAGGATATATTTGTGAGTTTAGGATGTGTGGGCTGCCTTTCCAGATATTGAGGTCAATGAGGGGAGTCACCATGAACTTGGGGAAGATTTTGTGAATGACACATATCAGGTGCATTTGCTCTGAATATAGAGTGTCCAACAAGTCCATCAGATATCCCAAGCCTTGTCTCCTCCTCATGAGTGATGCAGATCTTGTTGGAAAAACTCTCAACCTCAGCAGGAGCATAAGCTGATTTCCAAGATAGGTGTCTCTCTTGAAGATGATGTTGTATATTATATTTCCAGTGCACTTCTAAGCAGAATTTGCATGCAATAGGAATATTTGTACAGGGCTTTTGTTTTGATATCTTTGATGCTGAACTGATCCTGAATTCATAAGCATAAGTGCAACTTGACACTGCCTTTCCACTACTAATGTGTAAGTGACAAGCACCATTGATTGCTGGATTGGCCACAGAATCCACAAGGATACTCAGTAGAGACATTATAGAAGGTTCATCAGGTTTATATCATCTAATGTTATAAATACATACCATTTCTTCTCCAAAATCGTGGACATTTCTTAATCTTTGAAGGATATGATCACTCATGTGATTCTGATGATCAGCTCCAGAAACCTGATAATGACATATATTACAAGGCTTTGGAGCATTTGCAAATGAAGGTGCTATAATAGCATTGGTTGAGTCATCTATTATTGCATTATCTAAATGTATAGTTACTAAGATGTGTGATATCTATAAGATATACAATGAGAAATACTTATTGATCATTGCTCTAATAGAGAAATTCATCATCACAAACTGACCCAAAAAGTGGTATCTTTGATGATATATCTTCATTATTTTGTACAAGTTGATGAAGATGAGATTCAATATAGAGTAAGTCCATCTTTGTAATGACCCATGTCTTTTCCATTGTGTTTGGCACTACATTAGATGGTAGACTGAGTGTATTTGTTAGAATTGATGCATATTTTGTGTGAGGCAAGGGATAAGCAAGACATCCATTAACAGATATACTAAGATGATTGTGACAGGTGTTGGTTGAGAAGTGTGTGACTTAGGAGTGTCAAAAGAGACAAATCTTGAGTTCCAAACCCAAGAAGGAGTCAAAATGCTCAGTGAAAAATAATTATTAACATAACCAAAGGAAAGAATCTGCTCAGTAACATCATACTTTGAGTTTAAAAGAGAGATCTCATCAATAAGTGCATGATTAAGATATTGTGATGATGATTTTAATAGGGTACACTGCAGTATTGCCACACAAATCAATGTTTCATCAATACAAATTAATGTCATCCCAGACTAAAAATACTCTTGCTTGAATGTGAATGATAGGCCAAGAAAGAAATATCAGTGATATTACTCCAGTAATGACCACTAATAGAAAAGTGATGAACTCAAAGAAAATGATCATGACTCTTGTTATAGTCAATGTCTACAGAGTTATCCATTAAAAGATATAAAATTGTCTTTTTATGACCTTGTTTACCCCCATCCAAATTCCATCCAGATAGAGTGTGGCTGATTTGTTTTTTGTAAAGGAATCAGCCTCAAGTGCAACTTCTTCATTGTAAGACTGAAAAAAGTAATTAGTACTCATTTAAAAATCACTGTGACTCTTGTCTAAGTCTTCAAGTGATTGGTCAACTTCTGCTGAAATACCAGGATACTTTCCACTCTTTGATCTCAATAAATCAACTTCATGTATTTGCTAGTTGTGAAAGTGTTCTGAGAAGTCTATATTATAGCCATGCTTCATAAGCAAAGTCTCAGCTTGTTGAATACTATTAATTCAGCAAGTATGAAGATTACAAGTATTTGCTTGTAATTCACTCTTCCATTGTGAAGGAGAAAGATGATCCTTGTCATGGCTACATTTTAGTGTTAAACAGCATGGTTGATGTTCCCAATGTGGAAAGTGTTCAAAGATGAAATCCAGACATATAGCAGATGCAACACAGTTGCAGAGCTCATCGGCATCTACATTTGGAGAGTGTCCACCTATTATTTGAATGTGACCAAATAAAACTTCAAGAACATCATCACCAAGTAGAAATAAAAAAACTTGCAGTTAGGATCCAGAATCATTGTATGTGCCACTCAAAAGATAGCAGTCCAAATCATAAATTGCAAATCACTATACAAATATAGAGGCATAAATGCACTTTCATGCTTTAAAAGAGAGCACATGCTATATGGGTAAACTTAACAAGACTGGTGATTTGTTGTGAAATTGAGAATTCAATATTTACAAAAGGCTCTACTAGTGCCTCAAACATTTCTCCCAGTAGTGAAAGTGCACAATGAGTGTTGGATTGAAAGGGGTTAAAAGTAGAAGTATTAAGATAGTGAAGGTCTGCTGTCATAGAAAGTAATTTGATAGCCCTTGGAACATCTTGTGCATCCTTTGGACTGAGAAGAGCATGAATCTTGTTAGAGATCATAGAATCTGGATTCAGTAAAGAATAAATAGGATTTTTAGACCAGTCTACATCAACAAGTTTCTCAAACCACAATGCCAGGAGACTCTTATTGATAATAACATCATCAATCAGAATGCCTTCTTGGGTATACAACAGCTTGCATAAATGTTTGAAGTTATGTTTAAAATTGAAATCTTGTGTTTCACCTTTTGAACCAAAGATTCATGCCTTGAAGAATTCCAAGGTATTTGTAGAGAGCATTGTTTGGTGTGAGCTGTTGTGTCATACAATGAAGATAAAGAGCAGGTCAATGTTTAGGATCTCTATCTGAAGCTAGAGACCAGATTGGCTCATGAAGTGTCTCACCATATGGTGAAATTTTCCATGCCTGACAACACTTCTCAATAGCAAGAGCAGCATCTTTAAAAGACCCTTGCTTGCATGTTGGGACTAGTAAAACAGGTCATGCACCATACCCTACCTCATCATTGCAAGAAAATGCAGTTACAAATACCTCTTGTCCAATATGTACTTTACCCTTGTGTACTGCCTCTTGAATTGACTGTACTACAGCAAGGTTATTTCCCATCTTCAAAGATGGAAAATCTGATGAAGCATGTTCACAAAGCCCAGCAATTTCATCTGTGGCAGGCAAGGAACATAGTCAATTGTCACATGCAATCTCATTCATTGAAAGTGTTATTCCAACAGTTTGATGTGCTGGTTGTACATCTTCAAACATAGTCTTAATATTTGCAAGAATATCAGATATCTTGATGTCTCCAACTGTAATGTGCAGGCTAAATTTTTTTGGTGTTCAAAAAGAGTTGTATGAGAAGGAAATGCAAAAGGAGATTTGTGAAGAGCAGATAGAGCTGTACCACCACCAAGTTCATAAATAGCTATAGCAAGCTCTATTTCAAGATCAGAGTAGTTCTGAGGATGATAATCCCCATTAAGAGCCATTTCTGTCTTTTCTAGAAGCTTTTCTATGCTTCAATTACAATGTTTTGCATCTTTAAAAATATGGTGAAGTGCAGGCACATCATGAGTGCCAAGGAGATTAAGAAGGTTTTCCATGTCTCTTGGTGAGTGCAAAGATGTTTGAGATCTTGAAAAGCATTAAATCACTGTGATAAATCTTAAACAGATATAATTTTATTAGAATAAATAACATACTTTGAGTTTTACATCTTGAAGCTCTTGTTGAACCTCTACCAGCTTATGCCTAAGTTGCATGTTACTCATAGTTGCATAATGAAGTTTCTTAAAGGATTCCTTTACATCATTTTCAATACCTGCAATCAATAATTGTGATGTCTGGCATAGAAGGCATGGAAGTAACATATTGGATGAAACACCAGTACAGAGAATTGAATGAATATAGATTATAAATATCTTAGAATCCACTTGAATGAGGTCATAACCTGGTGTGACATGTGATGCAGGATCATGCATTGAAAAGAGATAAGTCACATAAGGTGCACTAAGTTTCTAATGATAAGAAATCCCTGGACATGGTGAAGGAAAGGAAGCAGCATGTCTTTGGTGTGAAACAGGTGAATGGGTGTCAATTTGTTTGAAAACAAAGTCTGATTAGAAGAGATCACAATATTACATGAGGTCTAATGGAATTCAGACTTGCTATTGTAACACACTTGCAAATGTAGCTTTACATTTCTGACTCCTTTGATGACTTTGGAGAGAAGAGGTGGTGAAACTATCTTTGCCATGTTTGATATATTCAAGATACCTAGGACAGAGGACTAGTCTATTTCCATCAGAGGCAACCTTATCAGAAGGTAAAGATTGAGGCAATAAAAGACCATATAAGCAAGAACAGCTAGAACTCTGTACAGAATCAGACACAGAATCAGTGGAAAATAATGATTGCATAGTTCAGTAGTTGTTCAGTAGGGTCAGAGCAGTCAGATACCCGGATAACTAGTAGTTTTGTCCTCTCAGAGTGTAGAATGTATGTTCAGAGTGACTGGTAAGAGATAGTAAGCATAGTGGTTGCATGTAATAGTGCATGTCAGGGGCCACTATTGAATAGGAAAATTGTAAGCAATATGATAAAAATTTGTAAGTAGAACAAGAAAGAAAAATAGTAAGTAAGAGAAAATCATTTTACTATTGATCATTGGCCACTGGTCAGGAGCCATAGAGAGGGAGCTGGATTGTCAAAGGTTGGCTTGGTTGTTAAGGGAATGGTCAGTAATGGTTGGTGTTGTTAGCAGTTGGTTGGTAGCAGTCATGTGCTGAGGTCATGTGCTTGGTTTGACTTGTTGGTGTTGGGTGACCAGCACTGACTAGGTTGTATCATCTCCCTGTGACTGAAAATCTGACTGTCCCCAGTCAAAGGAAAATTCTCAAAGTCCTGTGATCATTAATTGTGGTTTGTGCAGGAGGTCTTGGTCCATGCATCATACTAGAAAAACCATAAATAAACTGCAGCAACTTTTTGGACTTCATCATTTCAGCACCTCATATAATGTTGACACTTGCTTTCTTCAGATACACTACTTCTTTTGCATGCCTGGTGGCGGCGCAGAAATTCTTGGAGAAAGTGCCCAAGGTTCTAATGATGGAGCATGCACTGTTCTTGACCAACCCTCAGGTAGTGGCTACATTGATCTTGTTAACATACCTGCATTGATTTGAGTCAGCTGGCAGGAGCGGCATCTTATGGGCAGAGCAGGAGGTGGTAGAGGAGGAGTGCTGGGTATTGTACACCTAGTACAAGGAGGAGGCCTGGATGAGGCCTTTTGATTGGCATTTTATAAGTCATTCAATTCTTGACAGTGATTTTGGTATGCTAACGGTCATGCTAAGAGTGCAGTACTGGAGGGAGCAATGGAGGTCAAGAATGTGGCAGCAGAGTCAATGATGGTAAGTGTTAACAGTGTTGCTAGGCAACTTAGCAATGTTGTTAAGGTATCTTTTAGCTTTTCTCAGAACTGTCTTTTGATGAGCAGTTCTTTTTTCAGCACCTCATCAAGGAATTGTTAGCATTAGCTGGGACAAGGATGAGGGAGAATTGAGGTGAGAGCTCAAGTCAGCAGGGCAGAGTGGCTAGTAGCGCTGGAACAGAGTTGCTGGCATTACCACAGGCTCCAAGGACTCCAAGGCTTGCAACAGGGGCAAGGACAAGGATGATGATGGTTCCAAAGGTAAGTTCTAATTTTGTTACAGTCAGTAAGATTTTAATGGCTAGTGCTTGCAGTGGTTGCTGAAAGGTAAGGAGTGAGCAGGCAAGGATATTGATGAAGAGGAACCAGTAAGGGATTTTCTTAGTACTGCTTTTGTTTAGGCATTAATAGTTGCCTTAGACTCTATCAAGAAAAAGCAAGGGCAAGTGGAGGGCTAAGGCAGACAATGAGAGCGGTGAAGAGATAGGGCTTTTCCCTGTTAATGGCATTTGCTACACTAACAGCTGCCATTGGTAGTTTGTGCCACCCACCTCTTTTGATGACTGGGAGCTGAAATAGTTCCTGCATGGGCACTTGCCCTCAACAGTGCTCAATGCAGGAGCAAGCACAGAAATAGTTCCTGCATGGGCACTTGCCCTCAATAGTGCTCAATGCAAGAGCAGGCACAGGGGAGCAGGTTGGTAGAAAGGAGAGGAAGTTGGTAGCCTCCACAGTGAGGGCTGTGTTCCAGGAGCAAGTTGGGGCAGTAAGCTTTTTCTTTGTTACTTTTTAACAATTACCAGTCTAACAGTTCATACAATAGTGTGATGGCTGCTGGGCCATTAATGACCCAAAGGGGTGTTGGTACTCCACAGAGACCTTCCCTTGCTACCAATGCAATGAGGGCAGCAAGGGGTACTCTGCTCATGGGCAGTTGTCATGAGGCCAACAAGGGGAAGAAGGCAGAGAATGCTGCCTTGGTTAAGGTGGCAAAGAAGTATTTGGAGAGGCAGCAAGAGATAGTGGCAGGTAGCAGGAAGCCTGCTATTAAGAAGGCAATGCTCCTCCTGCCAACAAGATAAGAGAGGATGGTAGCAGAGGAGAGCGGCAAAGGGAAGGGGCCAGTAAGAAGCTGATTGGTAGTGAAGTTGAGCAAAGAAGAGATACTAATACTAGCAAGGAGTTCCAAATGGTGCCAATTGAAATCTAATGAAGAGAGGTTGATTGGGGGAGTCCGCAAGGTAACTCCTCCCAAGGAGAGGGAACCAGTGGTCACAGCTATTGAGAGGAGCTTAGGAGGTGTGGAGGAGATAATAGAGGAGGTGGAGCTGGTAGCAGATCCAAGTGTGTAATGAAGTTATGGGTTTGAAAGAGCTTAGTGTGCACAAAATACTGAATCAGACCAGACCAGTCTATTGTCAATGTAGTGTACAACAAGAAAAATAAGCTGCTTAGTCAGCAGCACATGTAACTAGATATAGTAAAGTAATTAATATTAATATTATATTATAATAAGTATAATATAATATCAACTACAGTAAGTAAAGCTATGTGGCCAACACCACATAGCGGACTATGCTACACCCCCTCCAATTAGACCAAGCTATGGTCTCAAAATAATACAACAGTCAGGCCATCAGTAAGTTAGAAAAGGGGAAATTGGAGAGTCCCCAGGCTCTTGGAATGGATTGGCAGTCGTGTCATCCATGTTATAGTCGAGGAGTTCATCCTTGGGTGCAGGCTCATAGGAAGTGCTCAATGGCCCTGCTATGGGCAGAGAGTCATCATAGTCCTAGAGGGGGGACAGTGTGAGAGTGGGATTAACAATCAACCCTGGGATAGGTGGTTGGAGATCAGGAAGATCCCCAGTGTTGGATGAGTACTGGCATGTACAGATCTTGCAAGCATGAATGTCTTGCCTGATGAGGAGGTACATCCCCTTGGTGAGTGCATTGTTGTAAGCTCAACAACTGTCCTGCTGCTGGAGTATAAGGTGTTGTCAATCACCAAGGGTGGCCTCACACCATCCATCTCACTGAGCAATAGACTGGGGTGTCCCGTAATGGTCGAGGCATTGCAGCCTCTCATCATCAATAGTAGCCACCTTGTTGTAGAGCTGGCTGCTGCTGAAGAATATGTGGGCCAAGTAGGTAACCCCATAGGTATAAGCATGGTCAGCCTAGCTGACTAGAATTTGATTGTGAAGAAGGATGCATAACACATCTAAAATGGTAAACACAGAAGCTGATGCTTCCAGGATGTCCATAGCCTGAGCCTCAAAGTTAGGGTCATTGGCATGGAGGGGCACAAAGACTTGCCCTGTAGCCACTTTGTACTCGGCCACAGCCTCTTTGTAGAGGCCTGGCCTTGCAAAGACATAGGCCAGGTACCTGTGTACTGTGGTCTTGGAGGGGCAGCTGGTGCTGAGGGCACGTACAAGTGCAAATCCAAAAAAGCTGTGCCAATGAATGTGCATGGCACAGTCCATAGCTAGACCAGTCCATATGTTGGACATCCCAGAACACTCATAAAGAAGGGCATATGAGCCCAGGTAGTCCAAAGCAAACAGTTGCTTTGGATCAGGGGGAGTAAGACCAACAAAGGCAGTCTCCCACCCTCTTTGTGGCGATAGATCTGTGTTGGCACAATCATTCATGAGACATTCTCCTGCTCCTCAGGACTTGCAAAGAGTACCATGATGGTCTTATATGTCAAATAATTGAGACATGGCTCTGTCTCAGACAGTAGGGTGGCAGTTCAATGCCACCCATTTGAATTTGTTGAGCAGTAGGTAGCCCAACTGACACTGACAAATCAGTATAAACTGGTTGTTCACCAGTAAATGGAGCCTGTGGAGCTCTCAAGGACTGCGGGGAAACCCACAAGGTGCCACTTGGTACACCTTACTGTTGTGGGGCATTGACATGGTGTTGCTCTATTTTTCAGCCTCAAAGAACCTGGCTGTGCGGGCTTCTTGCCCAACAAAGATAGTATTGGTCACTGGCAACCAATAGAACTGGGGAGATAACCCTGCGCTAAAGAATGAGTTCTGGTGCTCAACAGTGTGATCATGGTAGATCACAACACCAAGCGCATCAGGGATGTGCCTGGTTTTGTCCTTGAGGAGGGCAGCTCCTCATTTGGCACTATCCTGTGCCTGACGGTCCATCTTGGCCCATCAATTGCTGTTGCACTGTTCACGCAACATACATTGTGCTGCCATCTCATGTGGCACAGGGAATTCTATGCAAGCCTCTTCAGACTCCTTATACCAATTGTCATTAGAGGGCAGGGATGGCAGCCTCTCTGGCACAGACTTATCAGGCCATGGGTCTATTGCCCATACACACTGTGAGAATCGGGCTGGTGGGCCCTCTATCAGTATTGTGAGTAAGAAGAGGATGTTAGCACCTGGGGCCTCTTTTGGGGCATTCTCAGGGAAGTGCATGTTGACATATGCATGCTCTTCCAGTTGCTTACCCCAACAATCCTTTTGGGGTTGTGAGGCCTTAGCCTCAGTGGGACGTGTGCTAATGCCCCTGGAACCTCTGCTCCCCAAAGTGCATGGTGGATACCATGGATAATGGTCATGAAGATGTGACCTCAGATGTGCCGCTGGTGAGGCACTGGATGAGCCGGGGGGCAGCTGGAGCAGGGGCATCTTCATAAGGAAGGATGTCCCGCTTTAGACCAGCCTCCTAGCTGGGAACAACAATGCTTGACTGAGTCAAGCAGGAGGGTGCATCCTCCACTTCTTGCCAACACACCCTTTTGCTGGAGTCAGTGTCTTGACTCGGGGGTATAGTCTGCCACTTACAAGCGGCCAATAAGGCAAGAAGATTAGTTTTGTGCTGAGCATGCATATGATTCATGTTGTCCATCATCCAGCTAATGAGGACAACTGCCTCCGCATTGCAGAAGAATGAGGACTCTGTGGGTACATTGTACCTGTTGTTCCCCAGGCATTGGAGGGAGAGTAGCCAGGATTAAGTCCTGGTTGAGACTGAGCTCAACAGCCCATGCTTTTCCTTTGTCGCATCAAGGATGTGACTTTTCTTCTGAGCTGATCTCAGATTAGTGTGGCATCTCTAGCCACTGTAGCAAGGAGAGCTTGGCCAGGCTCTCTGTTAGCACATCAGTCAATGAACTGATGCTTAGTTCTGTATTGAGAGTTTCTGTACTCTCAATGGCCATGGTGGCCTGCACAAGGGATGCTTGGCATCCCTCTAGATTGTCAACTGATACTGTGGTTGACAGGGAAGCCAACCTGCCTCCCTTGGCTGTTGCCTTATACAAGGCATCGTACTGAGGCATCATGCCCCAAGCCCCCATCCAAGCTGGGAGGTACGGCATCATTACGGGCACACCATCCATGCCAGGGTAGTGCACCAGGGCTGTAGACTGGGGCAAAGGATGTGCGCCCATAGCCCCTCTTGCCATAGCAGAGGCAAACTGCCCCTATCCTGGCCCTGCTTGGGGGCTGACTAGCCCCCCGTAGGGCTGTTGCTGGGATTGGCCCTCTGTGTGATGTGGTGCATAAGTGCCCACTACTGGTTGTTGGGGCTGATAGCCGCCCACAGGTGCATTTTGGGGCATGAAGTTGCCCTGCATGAGTTGGTGTGGCAGATAGCCACTGATCACCAGCTGCTGCGGCGGGTAGCCTGCTGCTGGTTGTTGCTGCTGCTGTGGGAAGCCCACAGCCTGTTGCGATTGTCCTCACTGGAACGCATTTTGGGTCAGTGGAGGAGCCATCTGCCCACCCTTCAGCTGATGGTAAGACTGATGGTGCATACTCAAACTGTTGCTGCTCACTATGGTCCATGGGCATGTTGTCCATGGTTAAAGAAAGGAAGGAAAAAAGAAATTTTGCCTTTTAAGATGTGTTTCAGCCACAGCTGCTGACCAACTCAGCCAAGCCATGATTGGCACTGCCAATCAAATTAAGTGCCAGCATGCTTACTTAATTGATGTGGGTGCTTAACGCCCTTCAGCTCCAAATAACAGTCAAGTGCTGCCAACTTGGAGCAATGGGAGTGTGGCTCCCATGTTGTGTTCCTGAGGGACCACCGCACCTCAAACTCAAGTGTATTATGCTCAGTCCACCAGTGCCCTATGATGCACTCAACAAACTATTCATTATCATCTCGAGCCCTGAAATCATAGGGACTCAGAGTCACCCTGTTAGAGAATAGCACATTGTTGGATGCACTATATGGTCACAACAGTGACATGTGAAACTTTGGAACGATGCATTGTTCTTGTAATGCCAGAGGCAGCTCCAACATATAGTTGGAGGTACTTGGCTCTGCATCTAGAATGTGGTATGGGCCTACCCATTTTGGGCAGAGTTTACCTTGCCCAACCTTTTGGAAGTCTCAGATTATGTGTTAACAGATAAACCAATGCTCCTACTGCTATTGGCAGATCTGTGCTCACCTATGGTGATTGGCGTTTTTTGCCTGAAAGACTCATGTCTCTATGATGGCATCATGCACCGCCACAATGTTATCCAGAGCCTGCCTGGCAAGCTTGACAACTCCTCAGTGGGCCACCACATCAGCACAAATTTCATGCAGCATGGAGGGCAAGTACCCTCCATTGAGCTCAAAGGGTGCATACTCTGTCATCTCTGAGATACTTGTGTTAATTGCAAACTCAGTGAGTGGACACCAGTCCACCCAGTTCCATTGGTCAGGGCAAACAACTGCTCTCAGAATCTGGCCTATACTATGGTTGGCCCACTCAGTTTGTCCATCCGTTTGAGGATGGAAGGACATCAACATGAGGGGTCATGCTCCTAACAGTTTGTGAAGTTTCCTCCACCATTGAGACATGAACTTTGAGTCATGGTTGCTCACTATTGTACTAGGCAGCACATGCAGCCTAACAATCTCCTTAAGGTAGATCTATGACAGCTCCTTAGCCATCAGCATAGTTTGCACCGGTATGAGGTGCACCATGCTTGTCATGTGGCATATTACCACCCAGAGGTAATTGAACCCTCTGGACTTGGGAAAGGGACCTACAAAGTCCATTCCAATGGAGTCCCAAGACTTTACTAGCATGGGTAGCTAGTGTAGCTTTCTAAGGGGGGATCCAGGGAGTAACTTTGCCTTCTAACACGCTGCACATGAGGCGCAGAACTTAGTCACTTCTTGGACCATACATGGCCACCAATACTATTTCCAGATATAGCCCAACATTTGGGCGGCACCAAAGTGCCCCACCAGTGCATGGGCCTGGTCCAAGACTTGCGTAACAATGGTTCACATATGGGGGAGGCAGACCACTGCCACCTCTTGATGGTTTTCTGTCGTGATCAGTTCACCAGGCTCCTGCCTGAACCAAGGATGGTCATTGGAATTGGCAATTATCTTGGCAAAGAGAGAGTCATTGCTATATTCCTGCACCACCTCAATCCAGAAGTTGTCACTGCCCAGACTAGGAGACTGGGATGAAGGCAATTTGCCTTTGAGCATCTCAGCCAGCATAATGAGTATATTGAGGTGCTTGTGCTCCCCAGGTGATGCTAGGTCCATGACTTCATGCTCCTTGAGCAGCTGGATGGCTACATCTCATTCTTCATGCTGCTTCCTGATGCAAGTGCTTTGCCTCCGTTTGTTGTCACGCATAGCATGTACATCCAGGACATGCTCCCTGAGCTCCTGGTATTGGTGGAGGGGTGATTCCTCTCCATCTGGATCTATGCGGCAGTCTGCCTGCACATACTCATGGGGCTCGTGAGCCTCCCTGACTACATCACTCTCAAAGTAGCAAGACAAGCAGTCTGCCACTTTGTTGAGTTCACCTTTAACATAAGTGATGTTGAACTGGTATCTCAACATGTAGTCTATCCAACATTGCTGATGCAGCAACAAGTTCACCTGAGTTTTGAAGAACTCAAGTGCCTTGTGATCCGTTATGATGTGGATGGGATATCTCATCAGCTTATCCTCCCACTTAAGGAGGGCCTCAAGTATGGTAAGAGTCTCCAGCTTGTGCACAGCATAGTTTTGCTGGGCTGTTGTGAATTTCTTTGACATGAACCCTGCTGGGTGGCAAGTCTGCCAACTACTTCCCTGACCATACATGGCTCCAATGCCTGTCTTAGATGTGTTGCAAATGAGCCATATCGGCTCATCTCATTTAGAGTTGATTGGTCAAATCACCAGAGTCTTCATACAGATCCATTTGACCATCTCAAGGCACCACTGGTGCAGCAGCCTCCAAGTGAATGGTGACCTGTTCTTATGTAGTTGACAAGGCCAACAAATCATTGGATGTCATTGTAGTTTCATGGCATGCACCACTCCCAAATGCAATTGAGCTTGTCTTGATCAGGGTGGATACTCCGCTCATCTATGACATGCCCTAGGCAGTCTATACTCTGAGGGTAAAGCTCACACTTTTTCCACTTCAAGTACAACTTGTACTTTTTCCACTTCAAGTACAACTTGTACTTGCATAGTCATTCAAATACAACTCTGAGGTGCTGCTCATGCTCCTCCATAGAATCCAAGTAGATGAATATGTCATCTAAGTAGACATGCATAAAACATCCTATTACATCTCAAAAAATAAAGGTCATTAGCCTCTGAAAGGTTG
Organism: Termitomyces sp. MG145; assembly: GCA_003313055.1. NCBI lineage: Eukaryota > Fungi > Basidiomycota > Agaricomycetes > Agaricales > Lyophyllaceae > Termitomyces > Termitomyces sp. MG145. The sequence goes on along the minus strand of QGOB01001076.1, from coordinate 19,431 downwards.
CAGGAGCATTACAGTCTCCAATCTGCATTATGTTGCTTGTGAACATGCCCATGATTGATGCAAATACAGTCTTGGGTACATCTTTGGTATGAATGCGCACCTGCTTGTAAGCATCAGTAAGGTCAATCTTCAAGCAATACTTTGCCCGAGCCATGTCTTCCCAGATCACCTCCTGATCTGGTAAAGGAGTTACATCCTTTATAGTATTGTCATTGTGCTGATGCACATCAAGAGCTATTTGAAGGGTTCCATCCTTCTTTGGGATGCACAATAATGGTGCAGCCTGAGCAGTAGTGCATAGTGACCACCATTGAGCATTCAAATAGCAATTAGTTTTATTGCATAGTTGCTCCTGGAGTGTGCACGGGCAGCGCAGCAAGTGGTACTTATATTGCTTGCTCTTGTCTATGAGGTTGATCTCATGGTTCACTTCCCACCATGGCAGGAGCTCCTCCTTGGTCCTGTTGACCATATTGGCAAATTTTTCTTGCCATTGCTGACACAACTGGGGTATATCTTCCTCACAAAGGCTTGTTGCCTTCTGCTTCCCCTTCATACACACTGGGGGAAGTACTTCCTCTGTCTCTGAGGGTGACTAAGGCAGCGGACACATTGCAAGCACCTGAGTGACACTGTCATCAAGTATATGTAGTCTCAGTGGAGAACCCACTGCCGCTGCCTTATAAGCCACAAGGCTTTTTCCCTCATGTACAAGTGAGTACACTACAAACACCTCATCCGACACTGGCTGGCAATACACTGGTCTGACAGTCATCCATTGCTGGTGCGTGTTTTGCACACACATAGCTGCCATCAGCTTGTTCCACTCCTGTGGCATTCAAGGGTCATATGCCCAGTCATACTCAGGAAGGGGTGCTGGTCATTCTCATAGGGACCATGCATCCCCCTCACATGAGGCTTCTGCATCTTGGATGCTGTCTCTCAAGTCATCCAACTTGACTCATGAGGACATAGGTGGGCTTACATCCACTGAGTCCTCCCATTGTCTCACCCTTTGGTGGCACTTGTCTGGAGGCTTTGTGCCTCAAATATCAGGAGTAATTATTTGCTTGTCGCTCCTCTTGGAGGCTTGATACTCTCCTTGCTCATCATCACCACATTGTGGTCTGAGCTCAGTCTAGGCATAGCCTGCACTTCCTCATCCACATCCTCCACTGCCGGCACTTTGCACTGGCTGAGTCATGGAGACTCCTTCATCCACATCCTCTACTGCTGGCACTTTGCGCCGGCTGAGTCATGGAGACTCCTTGCATTTCTCCATAGTGTGATGACATCGCAAACAATTATCAGTGTTGTCTGCTGTAGCTTGTTTGGCTGGGATCACCTTCCCATTTACTAGTACCTGACAGTGGTCAAAGTCTAGCATGACTTTGTTATGCTGCATGAATGGCATTCCCAGTATCATATCATAGTGATTAAAGTTTGCTACATCCATGTATTCCTAGCTACATGAGCCCAGTGTCTGGACAGTCACTTTTGTCCCATACTGCACCATAGCCCAGCTTCCTACAGTGCCCAGCTGTAATGCCAATGGCATATCCAACTCCTGCACAGATATTCTGTACACATGGGAAAACTGGGGCATTATGCCCAACATAGTACTCCCAGAGTCCCATAAGGTCCATGCCTTGTGGCCATCTACATCCACATATGAGACCAGGCACTCTTTGTCTGCCTGTTTCAGTGTATGGCACTGCAAAGTGCCCTCTGCTTGATGAAGAGTCACCTTCTTCATCTGAACTACATTATTATTTTTGAGATCATTTGAAGATGGCCAATCTGTCATTGCTGCTAGGCACTCAGAGTTGCTGTCATGACTGTAGTACTTGTTGCCGTAGACGTCATCATATATGATGACTGTGACGTACTCCTCCCCCTCCACAACCACACTTTTGGGCTTGGTGCCCAATGCCTCCTCTGGGGGCTCTTGGTCATTTGTGGGATGCTCTGCCTCAGACTCAGCAGACATGTCTCTATCACTCTCACTCGCTGCAGTATGTGCAGCTCAAAGGTGGGTGCAGGGTGTATACTTCTTCCTCAGAGCTCCTGGCTTTGCAAGGCAATTGGTAGCATAGTGGCCTGGCTGGCCACACGTGAAACAAGTCCCCGTCTGACCTGGTGGGTTGGCCGGCTTGAGATCCAGCCTTGGTTTAGGATGTTCTCCATCTGGCGCCTGCTCTGGGCATAGGTGGCTCTGCTCTCAGTTTGCAGCAGGAGTTCTGCATACCACAAACTGCATGTTGCAGTCACAATCCAAATTAGCCTTTTTGGCCAAGAAGTTCCCCACATGCTGACCCCATGAGGGTGCCCCAGCAGGCAGTAGTTGCCTGGTTCCCCCTTTGTGTCCACTCCAATGCTCATAGTGGTTAGCAGTCTTCAGGGACTGCTCATACCTGATGGCATATGCTACAAACTCCTCCACATCATTAACTTCTGAAGACAGTCTGTTCTCATGTATCAGGTAGCGGTGCATGCCATCCAAGAATGTTTTGAGCATTGTATACCCATCTGGGTATACTGCCATATTCTGGGCATGATCATTAAGGGTATTATAGAACCCTTGCACTCCTAACTTCTCAGTGTACTTGGCAGACTGGAAATCCTGCCTTGCATCCTGTAGCATTGAGGGGTGCACAAATCAATTGTACAGTCCTGTAAGGACTCCTTTGAATGTCCACTCATACTGGACACAGTTGATGTGCAGTACTGCCCATCAAAACCACCCCTGGCCAAGAACTTAGGCAGAACAAAGATTTGTTCTCGTTCCATATAGTCGCCTCCATATAAGCACATGGCGAGATGGGTGCATACATCCATTGCCCAATCCTCCAAGTCGCTGAACTTGGACATGCCTGTGTAGGTGCAAATATGCCTACTGTCTGCTTTATGCAGCTTCACCTTGTCTAGTAACTATAAGGTTACATCCAGGGCATCATTGACTACTCAATGCAGGCAATTGTGCATTGCTTCATGATGCATTTGAATGGCCTCCCGCTGACCTGGGGATCTAGTTGCCAAATCAGCAGCCTGGGAAAGTGACTTCCCTCATCTACCCTGCAGCGGACATCCCAAGCCTCCTTAACTGTAGGCATAATTGCTCTTGTCTTGAGGAGTCGACTTAGGGCCATCATCCCAGCCATTACTAGGAGCATCACGTCTCATGGCGCCATCTCAATCGAGGAAGTCTCCTTGATCATGATCATTGCACCTCCCTGGAACTGAAGAAGCTTGATTCTCCTGGCCCTGCATGATGAATTGATGACACATCTTGTCAATGGGCTTAGTGCCCTTGAATACAATGCCCTGATTGTTGATAAGGGACTGTCCCTTAGTCCTGAGGTTGCCATTGCGCATACATTGATATGCAACTCTGTCACTCAACGTTTCCACTATAGGCACATGCGGCATCACAGATGCCTTGCTCTCCACCTTGAGCATGGTACTATTGTGCCCATCTGGACCTGACATATCTGTCCTAAGGTCTTGGTTATGCATGTGTGGGAGCTCCTCAGGCCACTCTTATCCTGCTGGAGTGTAGAAAGTACTTACTGGTTTTACTTTGGGCACTTCCTGTGCCCATGCTAGTGCCTCCACTAGCTCAATTCCAACATCTTGATTGCGATGTGCCGAGCATTCCTTGGAAGTGTGGCTCCAGGGGGTCGAGGCCCCAGATTGCCTTGTGACCTTCTGCTGCACATACATTTGCAGCTCAATAGTGAGCACTCTCACCATCAAATCAGTATATTTTGTACTGAATACATTGGGCACTTTGTGCCCTTGTTGCCTTAGTGCTACTATATGTGCTGACATGTAGCGCTCAAGTTGCGCTTGGGTGGTGTATTTCATCACCTCTGGGTGCAAATTCCAGAACACCCACAAGCACACAGTGTATGTGGTTTTCAGCCACTGCTCCTCTGCTCTGGCATCATCGTTACTTGATGACTCAATCACCTCCTCTGAAAGCTCTACAACCTCTGGAGCTTCCTCTACTGCTGGCATATGTGGGAATCAGTTTTCCATGCAGGCTACTTCAGGACTTGCAGCTTCCTCTAGTACCTCTTCTATGCGGGCTTCTGCTATTTTAGAGGGCATTGAGCCCGCTGCGGACTGCCTGGTCCCACTACTCCAGCTTGGAGGGATAGCTCTCCTAGTCTGTACCGATGACTCAATGTCTTCTGAAATTCCATAAGTGCCTGTTGACTATTGGCCATCCTCAGAGAGCCTTTTTAAAGCTAGTTGGCTAGACCATCACAGTTCTCGTGGCAGCTGTGTAACTGGAGGAGTTAATCCTCTGGCATCTTGTTCTGGAGACGTTGCTGACCATTCTGCTGTCAGCTTTCAGCTCTCTGAGCCTTGCTTTCATTCCTAGGCAAGTTGGTGCTCCAACCTTGGTCTTGAGCCTTGGGTCTTGCCTGACCCACATTGGACGCTGATGCGTCCTGGGTGTCTGCTGGATCTCCCCATAGGTCATGGGCATTCTGCCTGCCATCAGTGGAAACTGCAGGTATGGGATTACTCATTGATTCACTGTTTAAAATTTGCATAGTATGGCTATGCAAAAAGCTTGAGAAGCTGATAGAGTTCTGTCAACAAACTCAGCAACTGACATTGGGTGCTAGGCAATAGATCCTAGCTAGCAGATTCAAAAAAATATAATGAAGTTATGGGTTTGAAAGAGCTTAGTAAGCACAAAACACTGAATTAGACCAGACTGGTCTATTGACAATGTAGTGTACAACAAGAAAAATAAGCTGCTTAGTCAGCAGCACATGTAACTAGATATAGTAAAGTAATTAATATTAATATTATATTGTAATAAGTATAATATAATATTGACTACAGTAAGTAAAGCTATGTGGCCAATGCCACATAGCGGACTATGCTACAAAGTGGCAGCTGGTAAGTGATCGCTTTTTTTGTTTCATACTGCTGTTAACAATTGGTTCCTCTTAACACCAGACCAGTAGAACTGGAGACACCAGAAGTGGAGATGGAAGACAAGATGGGCAAAGCAGAAGCAAGAGACTTGGTAAGTTTGCTTTGCCTAATAATACTGGTAGTGCTAATGAAATTCAGTAGGTGGAGAGATTTGGGGCTTCTCCTCAATCAACTATCAAGGAGGAGGAGATCCAGTAGTTGGGGGAGGACCTACTGGTCCCATTCTCATTCAATCCCAGAGGCAACTTGGAGCAGTATTGGATGAGGGCAGCAGAAGTCAGGTGATTGATGGGGAGGGAGATGCAGGTAGCAGAGAACAACTTGCAGGTAGTGCAAGCTTGTTTTCATTTGTTGGCAAGGGTGCGGAGCACTTTGTTGTGCTATCAAGACAACTGCAATGCCTTCATTGCATGGCAGGCAGAGGTGGAGGTGATAGAGGAGTTCTGGGGGAAATTGGGGGATGGAGAGCTTCTATTAGATGATGATCTTCCCCTTGCTGTGCTCTAAAAAAACTTTTTATTTTAGTCTTTGTTTTATCATTGTTGCAGACTAACCTCCTTAAGGGGTCTTTTTAAATAAGAGATTTTTCTTGGAGTCTGGCCTGACCACTAAGATAATGGCCTGAAAAAAGTGAAACAAATAAAGGTTGAAGCAAAAGAAATAAACAGTTTGAAAAAAAAGTAAATGCTCAGTAGATCATCATGGCGCTTGCACAACATTGCTTAACAACTGTGTCTTAACAAAAGGCAAGTGGGTAATAGTAGTGACAAGTTAGAAAGGATAAATAAAGGGCTTAACAGTAACCATGTGTGTCAGAAAGCATATGTAGAAAGAAAGTCTATAATAGATAGAAATAGAGTAAGTAAAGATGACAAGGGAAACAAAACAATAGAAATAAGAGCTTATCAAAAGCCATTAAGGTTTTGGAGATTTTAACAGTGAGTGGGGTGGTATGCAGCATTTTCTAGTTTTGTTCCATGGAGTTGTCCAATGGTTCATTGGGATTAAGGAGGTCTTCATTGTCTAGTAGTTCAGTTTCTTCTAACATTCTTAGTTGGTCAGTATCGATGTTGAAGGTGTCAGTATAGATAGGGATGTGTTCACAGGCAAAATAAGGGACTAAGCAAAAGGCAGCTACTAGTTGGTGAAATACTGATCCATCCAGTTTGCAGAGAATGTAAGCACCTCCACAGTTTTGTGATATTACCACTAGCAGTCCTAAGTATTGAGGTTGCATCTTCTTGTTATAGGTGACTTCAATTTGCATATTTCTCATCAACACTAGATCTCCTTGCTTGAAGTCATAGTCTTGAATCATAGCAGCATGCTCTTGTTTGAAACAGAGAGCAGCTAACTGGTGGGCAGTAAGGACTGTATTGTGTAAATAGTTGAGATTGGCTTGTCTGTGTTGGAGGTTGATGGCACATTGGGCAATAAGATCAGTAAGTGTTAACAAGGAATCAAGAGGGGGCTGGAGGTAGGTCGCTTCTACAATGTCAGTACCAGTAGCAGCATAGTAAGGGAAGCAGCCTATGTGGCAGTGGACAGTAATGTGTTCTGACCAGAAGACAGAGTAAGCAGCTGAGCTCCACTTGGACTGGTCTCTGTTAATGGCTTTGAAGAGGGCTTGTCTAACGTTGAAATGGGGTTGTTTGGAAATACCATTAGCATGCTTGTTGTAACTGGATATGTGAATGTGGTTGATGTGATATTTCTTGGCAAGGTAAGCAACAGCTTTGATGATGGGAGGGCTATTATTGGTAACAATTTTGTTAAGGGTGCCTCAGTGGCAGATGATGTCTTCAAAGAGCTACTTAGCAATAGCATCAGTATTTTTGCAAACAAACATGCAGAATTTGGGATAGTGGATTAACAAACAGCATCCTTGAATGATGTACTTGAACTTGTTTGAAGGTGGCATGAACATGGTGTTGATATAGATTTTGCTGGATAGAGTGGCAGGTGTTGCGATGGTAGATGGTATGAGAACTTTGGTTGTCTGGTGAACTTGGCAGATGTGGCACAAATGGATGTATCAAATGATATTGGCCACTACTTGGGGCCACCAAAAGTGCTCCAGCAGGGTGGCTCTTGTAGCAAACAGACCATGATGTCCAAGGTCATCATGCATAGCATGCAGAATGTGAAGTTGCAAGTCAGATGGTATGAAGAGCTTGTGTTCACCATTACAATTGCATTGCCAAAGTTTGCCATTAGCAAGGAAGAGGCTGCTAGCATAGCAAAGGAAGGTAGCAAGGGCTTTGTTGTTAAGGCTCAGCAGTTGCTTGAAGTCGGTAAGCCACTGCTTGACAAGTTGAACTCTTTTGTTGCTAGTAAGGGCCTTGGGAGAGCAAGGGACATTGTCATAAGAAAGGGGGTTAGTAATGAGTGGAATTGAGACTTCAGTAAGGGAGATGGTGTCATTAACAAATTTTGCAAAAGTAATGGGCAAATGGGGGTAAATGAGGAGCAGTAGAGGCTGACAGTTGGTAACTAAACATGGTGCAAAATCCGTGAATACAATTGACCTAATCCTCAAAGATGATGTTGGTATTGTCTGGAGGAGGGTTGGTAGGTTGTAATGGTGTTGCGCTGACTTTCCACCTAGCTGGCATGCAGGGAACAACCAATAAGACCAGCCAGTTAGGGATAGCTAGCAAGTAGTAGCATTATGTGTGTGTGAGAGGAGTCAAGCAAAGTCCCAGAAACCCATTAAAGAGTTATGGAGTCAGAGTTGGTAAGGAAGTGTGAGAGCACTGGTAAGAGATAATGGTGAAACTGCTAGTGGCTATACTGGCTCATTGAAGGATGAGAAATCTGGAAAAGACCTCTAAGGTTGTTTAGCAATATAGGAGGAGTTTAATGGAAATATACGAGTTGCTAGCCGCAAGCGCTAGCATTAATGAAGGTGAGGCAAGGGCACCCATATGGTGCTTTAACAAAGGCAAAGCAAAGGCGTCTGTATGGCACTTAACAAAGGTGACAGATGCTAAGTTCAACAATACTGTCAAGCTGAGCATAGAGAACAAAGTAGACTGGATGGAGTAAACCCAACTCCGTTATTAATGAGGAAGGGTGAAATAAGATCTTAAGTGTAGTCTGAAATGGGGACTAGACTCTGGTGTGATTTGATGCTGTTTAGCTACTGACAGAGCAGTATTTATATATACTTAAAGCAATAAAAGGGGAAACCAGTAAAAGATAATAAGAATAGCAGTTGCATGTGATAATGCATGCTGGGGGCCACTATTGAATAGGAAAATTGTAAGCAGTATGAAAAAATTTTGTAAGTTGATTGAGAAAGAAGAATAGTAAGTGAAAATATTTTTATGATTGATCTTTGGTTGCCAGTCAGGGGCCATAGAGGAGGCCAGATTGTCAAAGGCTGACTAGGTCATTAAGAGAATGATCAGTAATGGTCAGTGCCATTAGCAGTTGGTTGATAGTGGTTACATGCTTGGTTTGACTTGTCAGTGTTGGGCAGCCAGTGCTGGCCTGGTTGTATCATCTCCCCTTGACTGAAAAACTGACTGTCCTCAGTCAGCAGAAAATCCTCAAAGTCTCATGATTGTTAAGCATAGTCTGTGCAGGGGTTTCTTAGTCTGTGCACCATACTCAAAGAACTATAAATTCCAGTGACTTTCTGGACTTCCTTGTTACATTCCTTGCAATAGCAACTTCCTCCTTCTTTAACCATTCTATCACTTTTGTGCATTTTGTGGCAGCCCAAGACTTTTTGGAGAAGGCGCTGAAGATATTAGTGATGGGGCGCTCACTCCTCACCACAAACCCTCAGTTAGCTGTTATGTCAATTCTGTCAACATACCTCCACTGGTTTGAGTTGGCTGGTGGCAGTGGCATTGCGTGGGCAGAGCAGAGGGCAGTCAAGGAAGAGTGCTGGGCTTTGTATGCTCAGTACCAACAGGAGGCCTGGATGAGGCCATTCAACAACCATTTTGTAAGTTTGTTGGTTCTTAACAGTGTTGCTGGTATGCTAATGGTTGTGCTAAGGGCACGGCACTGGAGAGAACAATGGAGGTCAAAGAGGTGGCTGCAAAGTCAATGACAGTAAGTACTCATGGTGTCACTAGGAACTTAGCAATGGTGTTAAGGTGATTCCTAGCTTTTTACAGAACTTTCTTTTGACAAGAAGTTTTTCTTTCAGCACCTGCTGAAAGATCCGATAGCATTGGCTAGTACAAAGATGAGGGAGGACTAGGGCAAGGGATTGAGCCAGTAAGAAGGAGCAGCCAGTAATGCTGGAGTGGAGTTGCCAGTGTTACTGCAAACCCCAAAGACTCCTCAACCCACAATGAAAGTGAAGATAAGGATGATGACAGTCCTTAAGGTAAGTTTCTTATTTGTTACAGTTGGTAAGATATTAATGGCTGGCACTTGCAGCGGTTGCTGAAAGGCAAGGAGCAGGCAGTCAAGAATAATGATGAAGAAGAGATGGTAAGCGACTGATCAGCTGCTTGTTGGCCAAGTGTTAACAGTTTTCCTGGACTCCTTCGCGGAAAGGCAGGGGGAAGAACAAAGTGGTGCTTAGTGATGACAAGAGTGAGGAGGAGGTAGCAGTTCCTGAATCATTTAATGACCAGGAGCTGAAGAAGTTGCTGTGTAGATGCTTGCCCTCAACAGTTCTTGATATGGGGGCAGGTGCAGGGGAATGAGTGGGGCAAAGAAAGGAGAGGAAGTTAGTGGCTCCAGCTGCAAGGGCCACTTTCTGTGAGCAGGTAGGGGCAGTAAGCACTTCTCCGTCACTCCTTACCAGTCATTGGCTAACAATTTTTGCAGTAGTGTGACGGTTGTTGGGCCTTTAATGACTCAGAAGGCTGCTGGTACCTGACTGGTAACCTCCCATGCTACTGGTATAACAAGGTGAGCAAGAGCTGTTTAGTTTGAGAATGGTGATACAACCAGGCCAGTGCTGGCTGCCCAACACCAACAAATCAAACCAAGCATGTGACTTCAGCATGTGACTGCTAACAGCACTGACCATTACCGACTATTCCCTTAACGACCCAGTCGGCCTTTGACAGTCCAGCCTCCTCTATGGCCCCTGGCTGGCAGCCGATGATCAATTGTAAAAAAAAATGTTTTCACTTACTATTCCTCTTTCTCAATCTGCTTACAAAGGTTTACCATACTACTTACAATTTTCCTATTCAATAGTGGCCCCTGACAGGGATTATCACATGCCACTGCTATGCTTACTATCTTTTACCAATTTCCCCTTTTGTCCACTTACTCACCTATAAATACTGCCCTGTCAGTAGCTAAACATCATTGAATCAGACAAGAGTCTAGTCCCCATTCCAGACTATGCTTAAGATCCCACTCCACCTCTGCTCGTTAACGGCTGATTGGGATTTGCCTGATCCAGTCTATTCTATTCCCAATGCTCAGCTCAACAGTATTGTCGAACTTAGCATTAATTGTGCCTTTGTTAAGTGCCATATGGGCACCTCCGCTTTGACTTTGTTAACACACCATATGGGTGCTCTTGCCTCGCCTTCATTAAATGCTAGCACTTATGGCTAGCAACTCATATATTTTCATTAAACTCCTCCTATATCACTAAACGACCTTGAAGGTCATCTTTCAGACTTTCCCCTCCGATGAACTGGTACTGCCCTTAGCAGTCACACTGCTATCCCTTACTGGTGCTCTCACACCTTCTTACTGACCCTGACTCTATATCCTCTTAACGAGTTTCCAGGACTTTGCTAGACTCCTCTCATATACATGTAATGCTACTACTTGCTAGCTATCCTTATCTAGTTGGCCTTGTTGGTTGTTTCCTGCATGGCAGCTAGGCAGCATGTAAGCACATCATTTTGGAGCCCACCATGAGGGGTTCTATAGCAAAATTCCACTGGTAACTCACCTTCAGGCTAAAAACCACTTGTGTCTTGAATCTTTGCTTCTTGTTATTCCTTTTGACATTTCCCCATCATTGCCATTGACACCTTTAATGCCTCAGCCTCGTAACCTCAAAGAGGAACTCGCTACTGCTAGGGAACTTCTTGACATTTCCGAACTACTAGAAAGTTTCCCAGGCCTTCATATCGACAACTTCCTCAATGCACCACTACCACCATTATCCCCAGACCTCTATTCCCCAGTCCAGTCTTCTACCCCACTACTGACACCCACTAACCCTACTGTCATGAGTGATGCACGTCTTTCCTGCCATATGCCACCCTGCAACGACTCTACTGCTCCTAAATGGGATGAGAGTTGCCCACAAGAACTTGCCCAGTACTTCTGCAAGCTCAAATATCTCTTAGTGGACTGCGCCATTAACAACAATAACCAAAAGAAGGAATATGCCACTCGGTACATATTGTATGACACCGCAGAGACCTGGCTTGGATTGCCAGAGTTTAGCGACCATACTTACACTAAGTGGAAGATAGCAGTCTTTTGTTTATATCCTGGCACTGAGGAATCTGCCTGTTACACTCTTCAGGATCTCAAGCAGCTCGTTAACCAGACCTTCTCAACCAGTATCTCTACCCTTGGACATTTCTCGGACTACTATAGGGACTTCCAGCACCTGGCATGTTGGCTCCTGGCTAAAGGCAAAATCTACCAAAATAAGGAATGCCGTCTATTTCAGCAAGGTATCCTGACTTTGTTATGGTCCAAACTTGTTTGCCGACTAGAAATCACTCTGCCCAATCACCACCCAGAGGACCCCTATGAGGTAGACCAAGTCTTTGAAGCTGCCAAATGGGTTTTGAAGGGCACTGACACCACTACTTCTTCAAAAAAGCCAACAACCGCTAACACTAAGGCACCCACCGTTAACACTGCCACCCCCGTGCCAACTACAATTGTTAAAAAGGAACCACTTGACATCGCTGCAGCCGCTATTGTTAATGCTCTTGCACATATGGAAGAAAAGATGGCTGCACTGACTGCCAGCCACAGCTCTCAGTTCTGCACCTCTCAACCTCTTAGCAACAACTGCCACTTCTGTGGTGAAACTGGTCACACTATGGTTCAGGGCAATTGTGTCAAGCTTGAAAACTTTATCAGTCAAGGTAAAATCCATCGGAATCACAAAGGCAAGGTTGTCTTACCGTCTGGCACAATGATCCCCAACTATATCGGCAAACGGCTCTACATGGAACATGTTGACAAATGGCACAGGCTCAACCTGAACCAGCTCCTTACCGGTCGTCTCAGTGCTAACCCTGATGCAGAACAGCTCCAAGGCATGTCGCAGACATTTATCCATGAAGTCCTGCAACCAGGAACTGTTAGCCCAGGAACATTATCCAGGGAGGAGTGTGTTGCTGCCTTAAAAAAGGAACTTTATGCTCTATGCTGCCCAGCAGAAGTCTTCAATGGAATTGAGATCCCTTGTGCTAAGGGATATTGCTTGGTTCCCCCAAAAACCGTTAATGACCCGGCCAGTATTGGTTCACCACCCACCAATGAACAATCTCCCCCTGTTGCCAACAAACGTCCTGCCTCTGCCCCTGCTAACAGGACCGCTAGAGCCCCTGAGCCACCAACTGCTAACTCTGCTCCTACGGTCAATCCCCCAGTTCACCCTTATTCCAGTATCTCATCTTGCTATCAGCCCCTGACAACTTGAAACCTTGGTGCCTCGGAGAAGTGCCCAGACGCTGCTTACCGAAGTACGGCCACCATCTACAACATTGAACAGTCCAAGCAGGTATTTGACCGGGTTCTCCAGACCAAGCTTACTGTCTTGGTCAGCAAACTCTGCTTGCTGTCTAACAATATCTGGAACCAGTTCAGAAATGCCGTAACGCCTAAGCAAAGCATGCTGCCTAACATTACCACTATCCAAGAAGCAACAGACATCATTGATGACGCTCTACCCTCATTCTCCCTTAATGACAAGTCTGCTACAGACCCTTCACTTACTGACACTGCTAGAGCCCAAGTCACTTTGGTAGACCTGGTAGAAGCATACATCAAGTCATTGCCACCTGGTGAGGAGCCAGTAACATTAACGGTCATGCAGGAATCTCAGTCAATATGGTCCATCTCACTCTTGGTTGATAACCATGAAGAAATCGAATGTATAGCAGATAGCAGTTCCCAGATTATTTCCATGTCAGCTAAAGTTGCTAACTATCTTGGCATCTCCTATGACCCCAGCATTATTCTGAACATGCAAAGTGCTAATGGCACAATGGACAAGTCTCTTGGTCTTGCTTGTAATGTCCCTTGCACTATTGGCAGTATTACTCTTTACCTTCAGATCCATGTCCTGCGCTCTCCTGCATATGATATCTTGCTTGGTTGCCCCTTTGATGTCTTGACCAAGAGCACTGTCAATACCATTAGCGAAACAGAAACTACAATCACGATAATGGACCCCAATACCGGCCTTCATCACACCATCCCTACATTTCCCTGCAGGCAGCACAAGCAGCACCAGGTGCACCCCAAATATAGCGCTGGGCCACCCCATTGCTTTTGGCACCATCCCCATGGCTAGCAACTCTGAGGAAGACTTGATGGTCATCCTTGACTATGACCACCAAAAGCACTCTATGATAGTGCAAGTGTATACCCTGCTAGCTCCCAAAATATTAGAAAACCCAAAAACAGTTTCCAGCAATTGTGCTCTTGCTTATTTATATGCGACTACTAGCGACCTTACCAGGACCATTATCCTGCCGTGCTCTTATTTCATTTCCACTAGTCTCTCTAATCCTTCTATTCTTGGTCAAGCATCAGGAATGCTCAATACCATCTCAGCCCCCATCTACATTAACATCCTCTTCCCAGCCATTTATGCCACCTTTGAGCCAAAGTGCAAAGGGGTCCAAGTCAAGAAGAAATACAAACCAGTTGCACTGAAGACCAAGCCTGAAGTACTGCGGTGGCACTTTTTCTGGCCATAAGCTTAAGCTAGTTCTTTGTGTGCCTACCTTCAAGATCCTTGGTCACATTTGCACTCCTAATGGCCAAGTGCCTGACAAGAACCGTTTAGCGCTATTGGACCACTGGGGCCCTTGTCAGTCACTAACTGAAGTCCACACCTTCCTAGGTACAGTTGGAGTCCTCTGGATGTTCGTTAAGAACTTTGCCCATCACGCCCATCACCTGACAAAGCTCACCCACACTAGGGTTCCCTTCAAATTTGGACCTGACCAGCTAAATGCCCAGAAAGAACTTGTCAATGCCTTGAACAATGCCAAACCCCTTGTGCCCATTGACTACAAATCTGATGACCCGGTCATCTTAGCAGTCGACACGTCCTACATAGCAGTTGGTTTCTACCTCTGCCAATGCACTACCAACAATCGCAAGCAACAATGCTATAACCGTTTCAGTTCCATCACCCTTAACAAACAAGAAGCTTGCTTTCAGTCAACCCAAGCTCAAGCTTTATGGTTTGTACCGGGCCTTGCAGGTGCTACACATGTACCTCCTAGGTGTTAGAAACCTTATTGTTGAAGTTGATGCTCATTACATTAAAGGTATGCTGCAGAACCCTGACATTTAGCCTTTAGCCAGTATGAACTGCTGGATCATGGCTATCCTTATGTTCCACTTTGAGCTTGTACACGTTAAAGGAACCTTCCATGGACCTGATGGACTTTCAAGAAGACCGTTACAGCCTACTGACCCTCCCCCAGACAGTACCAACAATGCTATCTTCAAAGATTAGGTTGATTGTATGCATGGGTTCATGCACCATGTCCAGTTACCAACCACCCTCGCCCACTCAGCCTCTACCGCCCTTTGTTTACCCCCAGTTGCCCATTACCATCTGACTCTGGCAACATTTGTTAATGACCCCATCCCTCTTGTTGAAGTCTTGAGTCCCCCTGTTACCAGCCCCCTCTCCTATGACAATGTCCCTTGCTCGCCCAAGGCCCTTGCCGGTGACAGAAGAATTCAACTCGTCAAGCAGTGGCTTGCCAACTTCAAGCGACCATTAGGCCTTAATAACAAGGCTCTAGCCACTTTCCTTCACTATGCTAGTGGTTTCTTCCTTGCTAACAGCAAGCTTTGGAAGCACAATTGGAAAGGTGAGCACAAGCTTTTCATAGCAACTGACTCACAGCTTTGCATCCTGCATGCTATGCACAACACTCTTGGACATCGCGGTCTGTTCGCTATGAGAGCCACTCTGCTGGAACATTTCTGGTGGCTACAGGTAGCGGCCAATATCGTCTAGTACATCTGTTCATGCCACATTTGTCAAATCCACCAAACAACCAAAGTCCTCATACCGCCTACTGTTGCTACACCCGCCGCTCTCTTCAGTAAAATCTATATTGACACCATGTTCATGCCGCATTCAAATAAGTTCAAATATATCATCCAAGGACACTGTTTGCTGATCCACTATCCCAAATTCCATATGCTAGCTCACAAAAATACCAATGCTATTGCCAAGTAGCTCTTTGAGAATATCATCTGCCACTGGGGTGCCCTTAACAAAATTGTTACCAATAATGGTCCTCCCATCATTAAGGCTGTCACTTACTTTGCCAAAAAGTACCACATCAATCACATTTGCATATCAGGTTACAACAAATGCACTAATGGCATTGCCAAACAACCCCACTTTGACATTAGACAAGTGCTCTTCAAAGCCATTAATGGCGCCCAGTCCCAGTGGAGTTCAGCCGCTTACTCTGTCTTCTGGTTGGAACGCATTACCGTCTGCCACTGCATGGGTTGCTCCCCTTATTACGCCACTACCGGTACTCATCCCTTATTCTCCGCTGACATTGTAGAAGCGACCTACCTCCAGCCACCTCCCAATTCCTTGTTAACGACTACCGACCTTATTGCCTGATGCACTATTGACCTCCAACACCAGCAAGCCAATCTCAACCATTTACACAATACCGTCCTTACCGCCTGCCAGCTAGCGGCACTTCATTTTGAACAGGAATATGCCGCTACCATTCGAGACTATGACTTCAAGCAAGGTGACCTAGTGCTGATGAGAAATACGCGAATCGAAGTCACCCACAATAAGAAGATGCGGCCCCAATACCTAGGACCGCTAGTGGTAATCTCACACAACCATGGAGGCGCTTACATCCTCTGTGAGCTAGATGGATCTGTACTCCACAGACTGGTAGCCGCTTTTCACCTAGTCCCTTATTTTGCCCGCAAACACATCCCTCTCCCTACCTACACCTTTGAAATTGACACTGAACATTTAAGAATGTTAGAAGAAACAGATTTACTCAACAATGAAGAGTCCCTTAATACCGACAAAATACCAGACAATAACCTTGAAGAAGACTAGAAAGCCCCGTTTGCAACACCCCGCTCACCGTTAACATCTCAAAAACCTTAATGGCTTTTGACAAGCCTTTATTTCCATTTCTTCACTCACTTTTTTCACCTTTGCTTACTCTGATTATATTCATGATAGACTGACTCTCTTCCTACATACAATTTTTGACATGCACGCTTACCATTAAGCCTTCAGTTTTATTCTTTCTAACTTACCACCACCATTCCCTGTATGCCTTTTGTTAAGATGCAGTTGTTAAGTGACATTGCGCAAGTGCCATGATGATCTACTGAGCATTTATTTTCCTTACCGTTTCACCCAAACTTATTTTCTTGCTCTATTTTTCATTACTGCCTTGGACCGTTATCTTGCCAGTCACGTCCAACTCCCAAGAAAACATGTATTTAATGAGTTGTCATTGAGTAAGTCAGTTCCCTTTAACATTCTTAAATGGTCGGTATCAATGTTGAAGGCATTGGCAGGGAGAAGGATGTGTTTGTGGGCAAAATAAAGGACTAGGCAAAAAGCAGCTACTGGTTAGTGGAGTATGGATCCATCTAGTTTGCAGAGAATGTAAGCACCTCCACAGTTCTGTGAGATTACCACTAGCAGTCCTAGGTATTGGAGCCGCATCTTCTTGTTGTGGGTGACTTCAATTCATGTATTTCCCATTAGCACTATGTCTCCTCGCTTGAAGTCGTAGTCTCAAATGGTAGTGGCATGTTCTTGTTCAAATCAAAGAGCCACTAGCCGGCAGGCAGTAAGGACTGTATCATGTAAGTGGTTGAGATCAGCTTGCTGGTGTTAGAGGTCAATAGCACAAAGGTCAGTAGTCATTAACAAGGAATTGGGAGGTGGCTGGAGGTAGGTCGCTTCTACAATGTCGGTGGGGAATAGGGGATGAGTACTGGTAGTGGTGATATGACTCTATGTCTAAATGATGATATGACTCTATGTCTAAAGTCATAAGTCCTGGTTAAAACAAACCATACTATGTGCTGAAAACTGTAGGCATAACAGGCAGACAACTCTTCAGAAACTGGAAAACATGGGAACACTTAAATAATTCACATTGCTGAAGAGCTAATAAAATGATAGAGTATTCTGACAAGCAGGGGGACGAAAAATGGACAATTAAATATCGATTATTATTGCTGGAATGGTGGACATAGCAGATCTCTGCCAGATATCTCTAATCAAGAGATAATCAAAAGAATCTGACATCTTACTCCATGGAATAAAAAGATAGGAAGGTCCAGAATATGAAATCATCAAAATAGGAAAGAGGGGAACCATAGGAATAAGAGGGAATAGTCCGGAAACAAGGAGAAAGAATTTTAGGAATGATTCTGACTAGGGGAAAGACCCATGAGGAAAGATGACCAAAAGAGGAAATGTGGTTGCCACCAGAATGAATAGGATGGATCAATAATGATTGAAGGAAGATCAGGAAACATAGGGAACAAAGTAGGAAGACTTAGGAAGAGCTGGGGAAAGCTCTGAGTTCAAGAGAGTATTTGATATGTCAGAACAAGGTGAACTCTCAGATACTCTAGAGGACAGAAGGAAAAGGGATGGCTCTGGAAAAGTCAGGACATCAGACTACATGGAAATATGAATGTTAGGAAGAAGGGTATTGGATGAATATGTTCCTAGTATGTTTCAAACAGCTGGAACAAGTACATTCATGTCCTTCCAAGAAACATGAATGTTTTTCTGGAAGTGGGAGAACTCTGGACTATGATGACTCTAGGACTTGTCAGGCAAGCCCCAGAAGCATCAGAAGTCATGGCATATGAAGGGATAGGTGGAAGGGACAGAATATTAGGTCTTGAGGCACCGAGGTTATTGTTCCCTCCTCAGAACATGAAGGTTTCATGGAAACAGTGAAACTCCAGAAATTCTTCATGAAGTCTATCATGTTTTATGCAGGAAAGAGTTATCAATTGACTTATTGGTAATGGAACATGGTGGATGGATGGAAAATAGGCAATGTTTCAAGGGAATACAATGGGAAAAGGGATATAGTAATCTACTTATAGAATTCTCAAGTCACATGGAAAGATGGTCTGTGCACCCATTAGAACAGTATAAATAGAGTAGAAATAGGTTAGAATTGGCAGGCAATTAGTGGATAAAGGCTTGGTGGTTCCCAGGGAGTGAATTATTTAGGCTAGATTTCATTGAAAAACCTCTACTTTAGTTTTCAGACTTATAGTCAGGAAACTAGTAAATAAACATCAATACAAAACTCATTTGCTTTAGAACAGTTTAGTGTGATTTGCTACCAAGCCCCAGAACTACAGTAACTTCATTTTAGCCAAGTACTTCAGTGGTGTAGTAAGGGGAGCAACTCATGCAGTAGCAAATGGTAACATGTTTGGACCAGAAGACAGTGTAAATAGCTGAGCTTCACTTGTACTGGTCTCCATTAACAGCTTTGAAGAGGGCTTGTCTAACATTGAAGTGAGGTCATTTGGCAATACTGTTAGCATGCTTGTTGTAACTGGATATGCAAATGTGATTGATGTGGTACTTTTTGGCAATGTAATAATGATGGGAGGACCATTATTGGTAACAATTTTGTTAAGGGCACCCCAGCAGGCAGATGATGTCCTCAAAGAGCCACTTGGTGATAGCATCGGTATTTTCATGAGCAAGCATATGGAATTTGGGATAGTGGATCAGCAAACAGCATCCTCGGATGATATATTTGAACTTGTTCAAAGGCGGCATGAACATGGTATCAATGTAGATTTTGCTGAAAAGAGTGGTGGGTGTAGCAACAGTAGGTGGTATGAGGACTTTGGTCATTTGGTGGACTTGGCGAATGTGGCATGAACAGATGTACCAGACAATATTGGCTGCTACCTGTAGCCACCAGAAGTGTTCCAGCAGAGCGGCTCCCATAGCAAACAGACCGTGATGTCCAAGATTGTCATGCATAGCATGCAGGATGCAGAGCTGTGAGTCAGTCACTATGAAGAGCTTGTACTCATCATTGGAATTGCATCACCAAAGCTTGCCATTAGCAAGGAAGAAACTGCTAGCATAGCAAAGGAAAGTGGCTAGGGCCTTGTTGTTAAGGCCTAGCAGTTGTCAGGTCCCGCTGACGACGGGGGCTCAGCTGCACTGGCGAGTCCTTACTAGGCGAGCTCGGGAGGCTAAGTACGGTCCGGGGCTTTGCAGAAGCTCCGGGTAAGGCTATGAGT
>QGOB01000108.1:0-16557 GCA_003313055.1 Termitomyces sp. MG145 | reverse complement strand
GGTGTAGGCGTAGGTGTACATAGCCATTGAGTATGGGGTAAGGTAGAGTCATGATATTATGTCAGGTCCCGCTGATGACGGGGGCTCAGCTACACTGGCGAGTCCTTACAAGGCGAGCTTGGGAGGCTAAGTACGGGTCCGGGGCTCTGCAGAAGCTCTGGGTACAGCTACGAGTGGTCTGGGTGAAGTCTGGACGCTCCGGGGTACGAGTAGTGCCGCGCGCGAAGTAGAATGTGCTCTGGGTAAGGGAGCACGGGAGTAGGGGAGATAGGTAAGGAAACAGGAAGAGAAACGGAAGGGAGAAATGAGTCATGGAATGGAACGAGGCACGGAGACGAGAGACAAGAGACAAGAGACAAGAGACGAGATGGGAGAGAGAGAGGCAAGAGAATAGATTGAAATTGAGATAGAGACAGAGACAGAGACACGGAAATACGGAGAACTATGGTTAATATCAAGACTACCTGGCTCGTATGCTATCCTATGGTTTATGTACTACCCTTCCGCTAAGTCCTGGGTAGGATTCTAGCCGGGCCTGGGACATCTGATTCTTCTGGCTAAGTCCCCAGACTGGCTCCCAGCTCCGGGGTCGTGATAGTGGTTGGGGCTTGCTGGCGCGGGTTATGGCGGGCTTGTGTCGGGCAGGTCGGCGGTCGTGCTGCATGATGGTGGCGCCCCTCGGCGCCACAGAAGCAGGTGGCATTGTGACGTGCCGGCGGTTTGCAGGAGGAATGTTGTGGAACGTTATGTGATGGCTGGGATGCTGGGGGTCCGGGTGTGTCCGGTGACAGGGAAGCCTTGGGGTGACGTGTCGGCCGAGATGCCGGGATTTGGTGATGGCTGGGGGTCTGTTCAGAGATGGCCGTGGGTGTTGCCGGTGCAGCGTTGGGAGGTTGTTGGCAGTTCCAGAGGTGCACCGGGAGTGCAGGGGAGGTGTGTGTCGGGGCCGGGACAGCGTATGGAGGTCCGGAGATGGCGGGTTGTGACAGTAAGCCACTGCTTGACAAGTTGAAGTCTTTTGTTGCCGGCAAGGGCCTTGGGGGAGCGAGGAATGTTGTTGTAGGAAAGGGGGTCGGTAACGGGTGGAATTGAGACTTCAGAAAGGGGGACAGTGTCGTTAACGAATGTTGCTAGAGTCAGAAGGTAATGGGCAAATGGGGGTAAACGAGGGATGGTAGAAGCTGAGCAGGCAAGAGCAGTCAGTAACTGAACGTGGAGCATAAATCTGCGCATATGGTTGACCCAATCTTCAAAGATGTCATTGTCAGTATCATCTGGGGAAGGGTTGGTAGGCTGTAACGGTTGTCACAAAAGTCTGTCGGGTCCATGGAAGGTTCCTTTAACGTGTACGAGCTCAAAGTGGAACATAAAGATGGCCATGATCCAGCGGTTCATGCTAGCAGAGGGCTGAATGTCTGGTTCTGCAGCATACCTTTAATGTAGCGGGCATCAACTTCAATAATAAGGTTCCTAATGCCTAGGAGGTACGTGCATAGCACCTGCAAGGCTTGGTACAAGCTGTAAGGCTCGAGCTTGGGCTGATTGAAGCGAGCTTTGCATTTGTTAAGGGTGATGGAGCCGAAATGGTTATAGCGACATTGTTTGCAATTGTTGGTAGTGCACTGGCAAAGGTAGAAACCGACCGCTATGTAGGACGTATTGACCGCTAAGATAACGGGATCATCAGATTCATAGTTGATAGGAATGAGGGGTTTAGCATTGTGCAAGGTCTTAACGAGGTCTTTCTGAGCGTTAAGCTGGTTGGGTCCGAATTCAAAGGGAACTCCAGTGCGGGTGAGCGTCATTACGTGATGGGCGCGATGTGCAAAGTTCTTAACAAACATTTGGAGGACTCCAATGGTACCTAGGAAATCATAGACTTTGGTTAACAACTGGCAAGGGCTGCAGTGGTCCAATAGCGCTAAATGGTTTTCGTCAGGGACTCAGCTGTTAGGGGTGCAAACGTGGCCAAGGATCTTGAAGGTAGGCACGCAAAGGACTAGCTTATGGCCAGAGGAAGTACCACCGCAGTACTTCATCCTCTGAAGGACACAGTTCAGGAGTTCAAAGAACTCCCAAAGTGCTAAACAAATGTTGGGGTTGTTGGGATGCTTAGCGGGTGTGCCGTTAACGAGTTTCCAGTCTTTTGGGCCTTTAACGCCAACATCATTGATGAAGCTGAGTGCATTATGGGGGATCTTTGGCTGGAGTATGTGGGTGACATTGTCATGGAAGATGGGCACAGCATTAGTCCATCCCATTGGTAGCATTACTAAACGGAGAGCACCAAACGGTGTCTGGAATGTTGTTAAGTCATGGGAAGTGGGGTCAATAACGTGTTTGTCATAGCCAACGTAGAGGTTGAGGGTAGCACCGCAGATGCGGCCAGCAAAGGATTTGGCAACGTGGTCAGGGAAAGGGGGAACTCCAGAGTGGCAGATTGTGACTTGGTTTAATGGTTTGAGGCTGTGGACTAGACAAAGTTTACCGTTTTTCTTCAAGACACAAAACCAGTGAGACTGGTAAGTGGAGTTTGAAGGTTCGTAAATGCCTGCTTGGATCTTGCTACAAATGATCTCGCAGATCTCCTTTTCAAGGCCTGGCGGTATCTGTCAGGTCCCGCTGACGACGGGGGCTCAGCTACACTGACGAGTCCTTACTAGGTGAGCTTGGGAGGCCAATTACAGGTCCAGGGCTTCTTGGGAGCTCCGGTACAGCTACAAGTGGTCCGGGGCAAAGTCTGGATGCTCCGAGGTATGAGTAGCAATGCATGCAAGGTTTGAAAGTGCTCTGGGGAGGGGAGCACAAGTTTAGAGGGTAGGGGGGTTTGTAATGGAGGGGGGAATGGGGAGCAGGAGGATAGTATTGATTGGGGGGGTGGAGGTAGTTTTGGGAGTGGGTGGAGATAGGTACGGAACAGATGGGGGGGTGGATTGGTCGAGTAACCGGGGAACAAGAAGAGACACGGAACAGAGAGTAGGAATAGAGAGGAAGTGATATGGAACAGTAGATAGAGAAATAGAGGAGAGACATGGAACAGAGATACGAGTCACAGAATGGAAACACGAGGCACGGAGACGAGAGACGAGAGATGAGACAAGAGAGAGAGAAGAGAGGCACATGAATAGATTGAGATTGAGACAGAGACAGAGAATACAGAAATACGGAGAACTATGGTTAATATCAAGACTACCTGACTTGTATGCTACCCTATGGTTTATGTACTACCCTTCCGCTAAGTGCCTGGCAGGGTCCTGGCCTGGGACCGTAGCATCTGATTGTCCTCTGGTTAGGTCCTGGGGCAGGTTCTCAGCCCTGGGGTCATGACAGTTGTTGGGGCGTGTTGGTGTGGGTCGCAGTGGTCTTGCATTGGGCAGGTTGGTGGTTATGGTATGTAGTGGTGGCGTCCGTCGACGCCACAGAAGCAGGTGGCCCAGTGACGTGCCGACGGTTTGCAGGAGGAATGTTGCGGAATGTTATGTGATGGCCGGGATGCCGGGGTTCCGGATGTGCCTGGTGACAGGGAAGCTTTGGGGTGACGTGTCTGCTAAGATGCCAGAGGGTTGTTGGTGGCCCCGGAGGTGTGCAGGGGGGTGCGGGGGGGGTGTGTGCCAGGATTGGGGCAGCGTAGGAGGGTCCAGAGATGGCGGGGTCGTGACAGTATCGGTCGGTTATGCTGAACCCAAGGGACATGGTATGCAAACAGGAGGGAAGAAGTCGGGTTGAAGGCTGCCTCTTTTGGAGTCTTCCCAAGCAAAAGTGTTTTGTTGCTTAGCAACAAGGTCCACAAGTACGTTAAGCTCATCTTGGGTAAGAAAGCCGGTATTGTGTTCCTTAACGAAAGTTGCTTTGTGGTCTTCGGTAAAGCGAGGAGTCGGTAAGAAGGGAAGGGGATCAGGATTGAGCTTGGGTATGTTTGCTAAGGGGTTGCCAAGGATGTGTTGTTTGATTCGAAATTCTTTGCTAACCTGGCTAGCAACGGGCTTGGTCAACTGGCTTATATTTCTTCTTGACTTGGACTCCTTTGCATTTTGGCTCGGTGGCAGCATAAACAGCTGGGAAGGGGACGTTAACATAAATGGGGGCTGTGAGGGTATTGAGCATTCCAGATGCTTGACCAAGAATCGAGGGATTAGAGAGACTAGTGGAAACGAAATAAGAGCGCAGCGGGATAATGGTCTCAGTAAGGTTGCTAGCGGTCCCATATAAATAAGCAAGAGAGAGATTGTTGGAAACTGTTTTTGGGTTTTCTAATACTTTGGGATCAAGTGGGGTATGTGATTGCACTATAACAGAGTGCTTTTGGTGGTCATAGTCGAGGACGACCGCTAAGTCTTCCTCAGAGTCGTTAACCGTGGGGGTGGTGCCAAAAGCAACGGGGCAGTCCGGCAATATACTTGGGCTGAACCTTTTGTTGCTTGTACTGACCACAGGGAAATGTAGGGATAGTGCGGCGAAGTCCAGTATTAGGGTCCATTATGGTGATCGTAGTTTCCGTTTTGCTAAGGGTGTCGACCGTACTCTTGGTAAGGACATCGAAGGGGCAGCCGAGCAGGATATTGTAAGTGGGGGAACGTAGGACATGGATCTGAAGGTACAGTGTGATACCGCCAACGGTGCAGGGGATGTTATGAGCTAGACCGAGAGATTTGTCCATAGTACCATTAGCGCTCTGCATGTTCAGAATGATGCTGGGGTCATAAGAGATGCCGAGATAGTTAGTGACTTCAGCAGACATGGAGATGATCTGGGAGCCACTATCTGCTATACATTTGATTTCCTCGCAATTATTGACCAAGAGCATGATAGACCAAATTGCCTGAGATTCCTGAGCAACCGTTAGCATAACCAGTTCTTTGCCAGGCAGTAGCAATTTGATGTATGCTTCCACGGGATCTATCGAAGTGACTTGGGCTCTGGCAGTGTTGGTAAGCAAAGGGTCGGTAGCAGGAGTGTCGTTAAGGGAAAACAAAGGCAGAGCATTGTCGAGTATGTCAGTAGATTCTTGGAAAGCAGTGACGTTAGGAGGCACAGTTTGTTTAGGCGTAACGGCATTTCTGAACTGGTTCCGGATGTTGTTAGAGAGGGAGCAGAGTTTGCCAATGGAGATGGTAAGCTTGGTCTGAAGAACCCGGTCAAATACCTGCTTGAACTGTTCAATGTCATAGATGGGGGCCATACTCTGGTAAGCAGCATCAGGGCATTTGTCCGGAGTGCCAAAGTTTTGATTGGTCAGAGGCTGATAGCGAGACAAGATACCAGAATAAGAGTGGACTGGGGGATTGACCGTGGGGACATGGTTAATGACTGGTGGCTCAGGGGCTTTAGCGGTACTGGTAGTGGAGGCAGGGGCAGGACGTTTGTTAGCGACAGGAGGACTGGCTGGGACAGGTCGTTTGTTAGCAGCTTTAGGTGGAACTGGTCAATATACCTTAGCGCGAGGGATCTCGATACCGTCGAAGACTTCTGCTGGGCGACGTAGAGCGTAAAGTTCCCGTTCTAAGGCAGCGACATGTTCTTCCCTGGATAATGTTCCTGGGCTAGTGGTTTCTGGTTGCAAGACCTTGTGGATAAATGTCTGGGACATGCCTTGGAGCTGTTCTGCATTGGGGTTGGTGTTAGCGGAGAGGCGGCCAGTAAGAAGCTGGTTGGGGTTGAGCCTGTGCCATTTGTCGATATGTTCCATGTAGAGTCGTTTGCCAATGTAGTTGGGGATCATAGTGCCAGATGGTAAGACAACCTTGTCTTCGTGATTCCGATGGATCTTGCCTTGACTGATGAAGCTTTCCAGCTTAACGCAATTGCCTCGTACCATAGTGTGACTGGTTTTGCCGCAGAAGTGGCAGCTGTCGCTAGGAGGTCGAGAGGTGCAGGACTGAGACATGTTACCAGCAGTCAATGCAGCCATCTTTTCCTCCATGCATGCGAGAGTGTCACGACCCCGCCATCTCCGGACCCCCATACGCTGCCCCAGCCCCGACACACACCTTCCCCACACCCCTTGTGCACCTCCGGGACCGCCAACAACCTCCCAACGCTGCGCTGGCAACACCCGCGGCCATCTCCAAACAGATCCCTGGCCATCACCAAACCCCGGCATCTTGGCCGACACGTCACCCCAAGGCTTCCCTGTCACCGGACACATCTGGACCCCTGGCATCCTGGCCATCACATAACGTTCCGCAACATTCCTCCCACAAACCATCAGCACGTCACAATGCCACCCGCTTCTGTGGCGCCGAGGGGCGCCACCACCACGCACCATGACTGCCGACCCACCTGACACAGGCCCACCATAACCCGTGCCAGCACGCCCTGACCACTATCACGACCCCGGGGCTGGGAGCCAGTCTGGGGACTTAGCTGGAGGAATTAGATGTCTCGGTCCCAGCTAGAATCCTACCCAGGACTTAGCGGAAAGGTAGTACATAAACCATAGGGTAGCATACGAGTCAAGTAGTCTTGATATTAACTGTAGTTCTCTGTATTTCCATGTCTCTGTCTCTGTCTCTATCTCAATCTCAATCTATTCTCTTGTCTCCCTCTCTCTCTCATCTCGTCTCTCGTCTCTTGCCTCTCATCTCTTGTCTCCGTGCCTTGTTTCCATTCCATGACTTGTTTCTCCATTCCGTTTCTCTTCTCCATTTCCTTACCTACTGTCTCTGCCTCTTTCTCTCTTCATCCCGGCCCCCTAACCAATCCATCCCCACCCCCTCCGTACCTACTCCTACCGCTCCGAACCTACTCCCATCCCCGATCCGTACCATCCCCCTTTGCTACCCGCCTCCCTCTTTGTTACATCCCTACCCTACCCCCTGCTCTTGTGCTCCCTCACCCGGAGCACCTCCTACTTTGCGTGCGTTACTACTCATACCCTGGAGTGTCTGGACTTCCCCCAGACCACTCGTAGCTGTACCCGGAGCTTCTGCGAAGCCCCGGACCTATACTTAGCCTCCCGAGCTTGCCTAGTAAGGACTCGCCAGTGTAGCTGAGCCCCCATCGTCAGTGGGACCTGACAGAGAGCCTTAACAATAGCGGCGGTGGCAATGTTGAGAGGTTCCTTTTTAATGATCGTCATCGGTACGGGGGCAGCGGTGTTAATGGTCAGAGCCTTAGCATTAGCGGTTGTTAGTTTCTTCGAAGTCATGGCGGTGTCAGTACCCTTCAGAACCCATTTGGCAGCTTCAAAGACTTGGTCTACCTCATAGGGGTCCTCCGGGTGATGATCGGGAAGGGTGATTTCTAAACGGCAGACAAGTTTGGACCATAACGAAGTCGGTATGTCTTGCTGGAATAAACAGTGTTCCTTGTTTCAGTAGATCTTTCCTTTAGCTAGAAGCCAACATGCCAGGCACTGGAAGTCCCTATAGTAATCCGAGAAGTGTCCAAGAGTAGTGATACCAGCAGAGAAGGTCTGGTTAACGAGTCGCTTGAGATCTTGGAGGGTGTAATGGGTGGATTCCTCGGCACCAGGATATAAACAAAAGACTGCTATCTTCCACTCGGCGTAGGTATGGTCGCTAAACTCTGGCAAGCCAAGCCAGGTCTCCGCAGTATCATATGATATGTACCGAGTGGCATATTCCTTTTTCTGGTTATTGTTGTTAACGGTGCAGTCCGCTAAGAGATATTCGAGCTCGTGGAAGTACTGGGCAAGCTCTCGAGGGCAACTCTTGTCCCACTTGGGTGCAGTAGAGTTGTTGCGGGGTGGCATATGACAGGAAAGATGGGCATCACCCATGGCAGTAGGGTTAACGGGTGTTGGTAAGGGTGTAGTAGGTTGGACTGGGGAGTAGGGATTGGGAGATAACGGCGGTAGCAGTGCGTTGAGGAAGTTGTTGATATGATGGCCTGGGAAGTTCTCTAGGAGTTTGTTAATGTTGGGAAGTTCCCTAGCGGTAGTGAGTTCCTCTTCAAGGTTATGAGGCGGAGTTGTTAAGGGTGTTAATGGCAAAGGAGGGGGAATGTCAAATGGGATAACGGGGAGTGAAGATTCGGTAACAAGACATAAGCGGTTTTAGGCCTGGAGGCGAGTTTCCGGTGGAATTTTGCTATAGAACCAACCCCTCGCAGTGGGCTTCAAAATGATGCACTGACCTGCCGCCTAGCTGCTGTGCAGGAAACAACCAACAAGACCAGCTAGATAGGGATAGCTAGCAAGTAGTAGCGTTACACGTGTGTGAGAGGAGTCAAGCAAAGTTCCAGAAACTTGGTAAGGAGTTGTGAGGATGGAGTCAGTAAGGAAGAGAGAGAGGGTGGTAAGAGATAACGGTTTGGATGTTAGGGTCACTACCGAATTGCAGCGGGTTGAGAGATCTGTAAAGACCCAGAAGGTTGTTAAGGAATTTAAGAGGAGTTAACGGAAATATACAAGTTGCTAGCTATAAGTGCTAGCATTTAACAAAGGTGAGACAAGGGCACCTGTATGGTGCTTGACAAAGGCGAAGCGAGGGCACCCATATGGTGCCTGACAAAGGCGAAGCGAGGGTGCTCATATGGTGCGTAATGAAGACGACAAGTGCTAAGTTTAACAATACCATTAAGCTGAGTGCGGAAACTGAAGGAGACTGGACTGGGTAAACCCAAATCAGCTGTTAACAAAGCGAGAGCAAGAACGAGATCTTAAGTGTAGTCTGAAATGGGGACTAGACTCTGGTATGATTCAATGATGTCTAGCTACTGACAGGGCAGTATTTATAGGTACGTAAGGAAATAAAAGGGGAAACCGGTGAGAGATAGTAAGCGTAGCAGTCGCATGTGATAATGGATGTCGGGGGCTGCTATTTGAATAGGAAAATTGTAAGTAATATGATAAAAATTGTAAGTAGATCGAGAAAGAAAAAATAGTAAGTGAAAATTATTTTATGATTGATTGTCGGCCACCGTTTGGGGGCTGTAGAGGGGGGGGCTGGATTGTCGAAGGTTGGCTTGGTCATTAAGGGAATGGTCGGTAACAATCGGTGTCATTAGCGGTCGGTTGGTAGCAGTTACATGCTGAGGTCACATGCGTGGTTTGACTTGTTGGTGTCAGGCAGCCAGCGCTGACTGGGTCGTATCAGTGGGCATGATGAGAGAAGTCCTGGATGAACCGCTGGTAGAAGTTGGTGAACCCTAGGAAAGATTGGACCTCCTTCTTGTTCCAAGGTGCTGGCCAGTCTGCCACTCCAGCTACCTTCACTGGGTCCATCTCTGCTGTTCCATGCAAGATGATGAGTCCAAGGTATTCCACTCAGGTCTGCTCAAACTCACACTTCTCAGGTTTGAGATAGAGCTGGTGTTGGCAGAGTCGTTCCAGAACCAAGTGTACAATGCGGCGGTGCTCCTCTCAGGTCTTGGTAAAGATGAGGATGTCATGAAGGTACATGCACACCACTCCTTCTGCAATGAGGTCACAGAAGATGTCATTCATCATGGTCTGGAATGTAGCTGGGCTATTGGTGAGGCCAAAGAACATGACCAGCAGTTCAAACAGCCTGCGATTTGTCTGGAATGCAGCCTTCCACTCATCTCCTTCCTTGATGCACACATTGTTATAGCCCCAGCGGACATCTAACTTGGTGAAATACCGTGCATCTCAGAGGTTATTGACGAGCTTGGAGATGAGGAGGAGGGGGTAGCAATTCTTGACAGTGAGGACGTTCAGCACACAATAGTTCTGTGCCAGTCAGAGGGAGCCGTCCTTCTTTTTGATGAAGAAGACAGGGGAGGCCATGGGCAACTTGGAAGGGCAAATTCTACCAGACTCGAGGTTCTCCTGGAGGAAGGCATCCAGCTCATCCTGCTCCTTTGGCACAAGTGGGTAGACCTTGCAGTTTGAGGGCTCTGCATCAGGAACTAACTCTATGGCATGATCCCCACTGCTTGCGCTCTGGGAGGGAGTCAAAGGAGGTCTTGGAGAACACGTCTTCAAAGTCATGAAGGTAGTCTGGTACGGCATCTCGGAAGGACTTTGGTTGCACATTCCGGGTGAAGGCCTCTGCCAGACGCTGCGATGTGGTCTGACTGGCACAGACCTCTGCAACGTCCAATGATTGGGGTGGCAAGGCAGCAAGGATCCAGTCACCCTCCTCAATGACTTTGTCAGGAGTGTCAGGCTCTGGGGTTCCTGGTAGGCTGCTACTGCCAGCCTGTTCCAGTTTGGGGTCTCCTCTATCCCTACAAGCATCCTTGTGAGGGGCCTCCTTACAAGGGAATGCTAAGGGAGGAGGGTCCAACAGGTCTAGGTCAGGGTAGGGCAGGGAACCCCATCAGCAGGCTCAGACTGAGGCTTGCTCTCAAGCACACACATGACATTCCGATTGAGCTTCCTTCACGCAGGTAGAACATTGGCATGGACATCGACTCATTTTGACTTCCCTAGTAGACCAGTCAATATCCGGGTTATGCAGGCACAGCCAGGTGTAGCCTAGGATGATATCCTGCTTCCCTAGACTAGTGATGGCAAACACTGCCCGTTCTGCATGGTTGCGATAGCAGAGGATACACTCAGTCACACACTAGATAGAGCCAGCTTCATTGAGGGTACCGTCAATGTTGTATACTGGAATGGGTTGGGTCAATGGTCGGGTGGTCAGCTGATGCCTCTTGACAAATGCGATGTCCATGAAGAGTCCAGTGGCCCCACTATCCAGAAGAGCCTGGACTCGCTGTGTACGCTGCGTGTCTGTAGTTGCTATCTCTACCTCTAGAGAGAGGGAGGTAGCTGATGGGATGGAAGCCACTGTACTTGTGTGGAAGATGGCATTCCCAGCTGGGAAGGCACACTCAGGGAGGAGGATGAGCTTTGGCTGATGTAGGAGGAAGAGGGGGTAGTACGGCTGCAGAGGTCTCAACCAGTTTGCACATAGAAGAATCAAGAGAAGGAACTGTATTAAAAGATCCTATGGGCAAACATGCAAAGCGGTTAGAGCTAGGCAGTGGAGGCGTATGGTCCATCTACTGTGATGCTAAAAATCCTCTGGCACGTCCTCCTCTCCATCCTCCGACATCTTATCCATCACCTCAGAGGAAGGTATGCCTGCAGCATCCTTTGCAGCCAGGAGCTCCATAATGAGCACATCCTGTTTGTCGGCTGACAGATAGCACACATTGAGCCCTTCCAGACAGCTGCAAGCCCAGTGCCCAGGCTTCCTGCAATGGCGGCACACAGAAGGAGGGACTCCTCCCTTCCTTCTAGCAGTGTCAATGTCCATGGGCACTCCCATGGAGATCTTTGCTGTTGGCATTGCTTGCCAGGCCTCGTATGGCAGGGGCGGCTGCGGGGACCAGGAGTGGGGCTGGTGCCCAGCAAGCAGGAGGTTTAGCAGGGAAAGGGGGTGGCACTGGGGGGCATGACCAAAAGGCATGGAATGTCTCAAACTGTCAGTCAGCATGGGTGTTCCAATCCACCAGACGCGCCGTTGCAATCCAGCCCTCTATGTCCTCATCCCCAGGGCATCCATCTACCATGCCATCAATCTGTTTATGGATCAATGGTTTGAGCCTATGCTGGAAACGGAGAACCAGCTGCGTGGACCTGGGGAACCCCAAATGACGAACCAGCTGCTTGAACCTGTTGATGTAGGTGTTAAGGGTATGGCCCTGCTGATGATAAGAGGTGCCCTCTAGCGTGAGGGCGGCGCATTGTGCCTCGTCGGGGTGCATGAACTCAGAGAGGAACCAAGACTCAAACGCAGCCCAGTCTGGAAACATGTTTGCGTCATCCTCCAGAATCTCCTGGGCCAAATCAGCTGCGTGCCCAGCATTCAGATAGGATAACGCCCACTTGATTGTCTGCATTGGATTGCTGAAGGAGGAGGCATGCAAGCTAATATACAGCTTGCAGGCAGTCAGGAATTGATGTCCTTGAGCTTGCTCTCCATTGAAAGAGGGAGGAGGGGCAGCTTTGATTGTGGATGAGGGCTTGGAGGCAATCGTTGTTGCAACAGGGGGCAGCGGGGTGATGGCCACTGCAGGGAGGACTCCAGCGGGGGGATGGTCTAGAGTCAGCAATAGGGGGGCATTGGAGAGGACAGTGGGGCTAGGGGCAACTCCTAGTGAAGCGGAGCGCATGGAGGAAAGGAGTTCTTCAAGCTGAGCCTGCATAGTAGAGAGCTGGTGAGAGAGAGCAAGTTGGGTGGTGTTGGAGGTGGAAAGGCCCTGTTCTACAGCCTGTAACCGAGCATAGGCATCATCCTGAGCAGGAACAGGGTTGCCTGGGGCAGGAGGAAGGTCTGAGGTTGGGGCGGCAGGCATGGTAGAGAAGGGACCAAAAAAGGACTGGTGGGGGAGCTAGCAGGCAGGAGTGAGGCCCTGGAGGCAGAAAAAAGGCAGACAGGGGAGCACATAGGACCAAGCCCTCCCATCAGGCACTGGTGGGTGAGCTGTACCCTCTTTCTATTCCTGAGGAAAGATAGAGCATGGTTTCAGTAGACTTTATCTCAGAACTGCCAGATGCGGCATGGCTACAATGCCATCATGGTTGTTGGTGACAGTGTAGGAAAGAGAGCGCACTTCATCCTCACCACTACCACCTGCTCCGCACTGGGTGCTGCCAATCTGTACTGCAAAAACATCTGGAAGCTGCATGGCCTTTCTGATGCCTTTGTGTCAGATTGAGGTCACCAGTTTGTTGCAGAATTCACCTGGGAGCTGTACCACCTATTGGAAATCAAGCTCTGGACCTCTACCACATATCACCCCCAGTCAGACAGTCAGACAGAGTGCATCAACCAGGAGCTAGAATAGTACCTCTGGATCTTTTGCAGCAAATGACAAGACAAATGGGATGAGCTGCTTCCAGATACAGAATTCCAGTACAACAACCATGTGCACTCTGCAACACAGACCACACCCTTCCTGCTTGACACCAGATGCAATCCTCACATGGGCTTTGAACCATGCCAACACCCATCTCAGAATGAGTCTGTCAATGAATTTGTAAATTGCATGAAGCAGGTGCAAGAAGAGGTGAGGGGGGCCTTAGCCAAGGCCAAGGATGACATGGCCCAGTACTACAACCAGTGCCAGACCCCAGCACTGGAATACCTCCCAGGAGATAAGGTCTATCTGGATGCAGAGGATATCCAAACCACATGTCCATCCAAGAAACTCTCTCACAAGCTCCTGGGCCCGTATGTGGTTGAATGTGCAGTGGGTCATCTTGCATACCATCTGCGGCCTGCCCCATGCAATGCACAGGATTCATCCAGTCTTCCATGCCGTCAAACTCTGCCCAGCAGTCGCTGACCTGATCCCAGGCTGGTGGGTGGATCCTCCACCACTACCAGTAATTATGGACAATGAGGAACACTATGAGGTGGAAGCAATCCTGGATAGTTGCATCTTTTGCTGCAAGCTCCAGTACCAGGTCAAGTGGAAGGGTTATGGGTATGAGGACACATCCTGGGAGCCAGCCAAGGGTGTCTGGGCACTGCTCCAGGTGAAGGAGTTCTATGAGCAACATCCGGATGCTCCTAGGAACATTCATGGCTTGTATGCGCTTTCTCCAGCACTCTTCCAATCTGTCTTGTCATGTCACTGTCCAGTGCATCAGGACACTGCACTCTGGAGGGGGGGTGATGTAAGGGAACAATCCCCAGGGACCATTCCCTCTTTTCTCCTTGCCTTTTTCCCCTTCCTTTTCTCTTCTTCTCCCCTTTAGATATTATCTGTACATATTGTGTCCGCATTTCTGATCACCTGACATTGTTCCCAAGGTCATCTGATCCCCTCCTGGTCATCTGACCCTTTCCTGACCACCTGACTTGCTAGAGTCACCTGATGGACATTACCAATCCATTCTCTGGCAATGTCTGAGTTTTTCATCTTTTATTAGCACACTCCTTTTTCAGTGGCTTATGTGTACTATACAGTTGATTCCCACGCTTCTGGGGCCCCAGAAGCATCCACATCCTGGCATAGGGACTCCCCAGACTTATTCTCTTTGGATATTTCTCTGCCAGGTGAGTAGCTAGCTCTGTACACTGTAGCCACTTGCTAATACATCTTTGGATATCCCTCTGCCAGTTGTGTGAGTTCCACAGCTCCCTGAGGTCTCCCTTACAGCTAGACTTTGTGTTTTTAAATTAGGACATTGTAGTATAGGTTTATATGGTTTGTGTCTGATATCCACCTTATATGACAAGAGAACAATCAAGTTGATGAATTTGAATTGTGAAGATTAAGCCTTGAGTTTTGATCTCAAGGCCCTAACCAAGCTTGCAAGGTTGGGGCTGGGATCAATCATCAAGTTTTGAGCACAAGGCGCTAACTGAGCTTGCAAAGTTGGAACTAAGCATTGAGTTTTGAACACAAGGCCCTAACTGAGCTTTCAAGGTTGGGGCTTGGATGCAGTTGGGGGTTGGGTCCAAGCCCCCAACAAGCTATGTACCTGTGCCAAATTTTCTGGTGGAATTGGCTTCACTGTGAATTTTAGATGGGCAGGAAGTCTTCCTATATTTTTTGGTTTTACAGCTTTTTTGCTGTCCTTCCTTGATCTGTTTTCCCTTGTCATATTTCTGAGGGTGTCGCCAATGGGATCGGTTAGAGTCAGAGTCATTTTCCCTAGGACTGTCCCCTGAGGAAGTGGAACTACTGTTGTTGTCACATTTCTGCCCTATGCTTGTGAATAATTTTTCCAATGCACTATTTTTTGCAATTTGGTTGACCAGACAAAGCGCGCAGCCCCCTGAATCTCTCCTAATGGCTGAGGATACCTTGTTACTGATGGTCACCATGATGCCTTTGATGTGATCACCCAGTTCAGGGGAATAGTGCTTCTTCTTCTTCTTTTTAGAGTGTTTCCCCCCACTATTGTGAGTTCCATTGGCAACCTGGTCATTTCTTTGGTTGTTCCTTGTGCTATTGTTTGGAACCCTCCGAAGGCCTCTAATAACTGATTCTGAACTTTGTGATCCACTCTGTCCCTTGTCAAGCCAGCCTCACAGAGTTGCAAGCCAGCGAGTACTAGAATAATTAGGACTAGGTGAAGTTTGAAATATGTAACGTGAGGCTGCCTAAAGGAGCAGATGTCACGTCACACGGAAGTTTACAGTCCCGCGGTTGAACTGGTGTAAGTCCTAGATTGCGAGAAGCTACCCATTCCTGTACAATTGCGTAGTCCTTATACGTAAAAAAAGGGTTATGTAAGTATTGCAAATGGGACAAGGATCAAGCAGATAAGTGCTATGGTAGGGAAAGGAGATGGGATAAAGAGTGACGGTCATGAATCCCTCAATTTCCCCAAAGGACAGTTGTTATTTAACTGGAAGTTGTAACATTGGCGTTCGGTGGGAACGAAATGAGATTTTGAAGACAAGGGTTCTGTGGTTCCATAATATAATACTTTTTTGTAATTATATTTATTCTTTACAGTGTTATGATATAAGCCAGCAAATCTTGAAGACCACAACATGAGTATGAGGATAGCAGTCAATTTTGGAGAAAGGGAGTTACGGGTACGGAAACGTGAGGGTCACATGGTTTGACGAAATTTCCACAGTTCATCACAGAAAAAGCTCGATCTATTCTAGATCTTGTAACCCAGGAACAATGAGCTTGATGCAGGAAGACGTACTCGGAAGAGTTGCACATAATCGTAAGAATCCGTAGGAGTGTAATTCCCCTCGGGCTTCTCGGGCTTTGGAAATGACCGGGGATGCTGCCCCTCGTTGCCATTCCTGCTTTCTTGGTCTCCTCTTATTTTCACCAAATTCTTTTCCTTGCTCAAAATAAGATCCTCAGATTGTTTTGAGGCCGGCAAGGGTGCCTTTCTTAGAACGACGCGAAAAAGCGCACTCTCTCAAGTAGCGGGCTTTGCGGCGCATTTACCCGCTCTACTCCTGACATGACATTTTAAGTGCTACTCGAGGTAGCTGATTGAGTACCTGACCGACCCATGGTATAGTTTACATAAATTACAAAAGTCTCGGACACAAAAGACCGCAATTGAGAACCAAGCTATTTGCCCATTGTATAGTGCTTGACATTTCTAATTGAAACTATGCTATCCAGTGCTCTCATCATCTGTCCGGCTACTCTTGTCATTCTCTTTCTGTGGAACCGGCTACGATCCCAATTGCCGCTGCCACCTGGACCATCCCCGATACCCCTCTTGGGAAATCTAACCGATTTCACTCTCAAAGAAATGTGGCTTACTGCAACTCGGTGGTCTCAAAAATATGGTATGCTCAGTTGATCTGATGGGTGTAGTCGCAGTTGATTTCCAGCCTCAAAGGCGACGTCTGTCATCTTCAAGTTCTCAAGTGGCACATTATTCTTGTGAATGACGCAGAAGTTGCAGACGAACTCTTGGATAGACGTGGTGCGATTTACTCCGACAGGCCAACCCTTCACATGTCTGGGGAATTGTAAGTCATAATTTGAATTGTTTTTTCTATCAATATTAATATTGCGTGATATTGTGCCAGGTGTGGTGTAGAAAAGATGGTTATATCTCTTTGAGACAGATTATGAGTTTATTCTGATGCAGTCCCATGCATCTAGGTTCCGCTTTCCAAGTATAATGATACGTTTAGACGTCAGCGTCGACTGATCCGACAGACTCTTGGCCCTCGA
>QGOB01001069.1:0-22366 GCA_003313055.1 Termitomyces sp. MG145 | reverse complement strand
CCTCCCCCCCCCACCAGACCAGTGGCAACAACTTCTACTACTATTACAATGCCGGTCCCACACGCAACCCAACTGCCCCAGATGACACCTGCGACGCACTAGCATGCAAAGAGAAGCTTGACATATGGAAACCGGAACCTTTCACAGGCCGTGACCCCTGCAAGTGGCATACCTACCTTACACAGTGCCTTACCATGTTCCAAGCAAAACTGGTTACCTTCCAGCTCAAGAACTCCCAGGTCACCTTTGCAGCGTTGTACCTCCAGGGCATCGCCTATGATCACTACACTGCCCTACTCTGGTACAACTTCACCAACCCCATCCTTTCCAACTGGAAGGCCTTTGCCCAAGAGTTCTCTAGCAAGTTCAGCATCTACGACACCATAGCGGAAGCAGAGGAGACACTCATCAATCTCTGGATGCACTCGGAGGAACGCTTCACCAGTTTCATTGTCCAGTTTGAACAGGAAGCCTACAAGACGGGCTGGAACTACAATGCCCTCCGGTTTGCTCTCCGCCATGCCCTACCCCAACGCATCAAGGATGTTCTCTGCATTGCCCCCAAACAGACCACATATGACAGATACAAGGTGCTTGTCACCCAAGTTGATCAGCGGTATTGGGAAGACCGGAGCGAGTCCACGGTCCCCTGGAACAGTTGGAACCCCACAAGCAACCCTTCCTGGCAGCCTCGGGGGACACACACAGGATTGCCTGCTGGTGCCACCCCCACTCCATGCCCTGACCCAGGCCAGGGACCCACCAGACCAACTCGACCCTTGGGCCCCCGCCCCCCCACTCAGCTCAATGCTGCCACCCTCGACAAAGTCCCGGAAACCCCCTCCAATGAATCTGACCCCCTTCCCAACCTCCCCAACATCTCCGGTGATGAAGAGTCTTTACGGGCCAACCGGGTCCAGAACTCCAACTGACCCTGGATTGATGTACCCAGCAACGTGCAGGAGAGCCGACGCAAGGAAGGTTCATGCATCCTGTGTGGCAAGCAAGGTGATACGCCCCGGTCAGTGCTGGCTGCCCAACACCAACAAGTCGAACCAAGCATGTGACCTCAGCACATGACCACTAGCAACCGACCGCTAACGACACCAACCATTACTGACCTTTCCCTTAACGACCCAGCCAACCTTGCGACAATCCAGCCCCCTCTCTACGGCCCCCGACTGGCAGCCGACGATCAATCATAAAATTATTTTCATTTACTATTTTCCTTTCTCAATCTACTTACAATTTTCATCGTATTACTTACAATTTTCCTATTCAATAGCGGCCCCCAACATGCATTATCACATGCGACCACTACACTTACTATCTCTTACTGGTTTCCCCTTTTATCACCTTATGTACCTATAAATACTGCCCTGTCAGTAGCTAAACATCATCAAATCGTACCAGAGTCTAGTCCCCATTTCAGACTACACTTAAGATCTCGTTCATGCTCCCACTTCCTTAACGGCTGATTTGGGTTTACCCAGTCCAGTCTCCTTCGGTCTCCGCGCTAAGCTTAATGGTATCGTTAAACTTAGCACTCGTTGTCTTCGTTAAGCGCCATACAGGTGCCCTTGCTTCGCCTTCGTTAAGCACCATACGGGTGCCCTTGGTTTGCCTTCGTTAATGCTAGCACTTACGGCTAGCAACTCATATATTTCCGTTAACTCTTCCTAAATTCCTTAACGACCTTCTGGGTCTTTGCAGATCTCTCCACCCGCTGCGATTTGGTAGCGACACTAGCGGTCTCACCGTTATCTCTTACCACTCTCTCCCTCTTCCTTACTGACTCCGACCTCACAACTCCTTACCGAGTTTCTGGGACTTTGCTTGACTCCACACACACACATGT
Source organism: Termitomyces sp. MG145 (assembly GCA_003313055.1). Taxonomy (NCBI): domain Eukaryota; kingdom Fungi; phylum Basidiomycota; class Agaricomycetes; order Agaricales; family Lyophyllaceae; genus Termitomyces; species Termitomyces sp. MG145. Next base: position 20,508 of record QGOB01001069.1, on the reverse strand, counting down.
AACGCTACTACTTGCTAGCTATCCCTATCTAGCTGGTCTTGTTGGTTGTTTCCTGCACGGCAGCTAGGCGGCAAGTCAGCGCATCATTTTGGAGCCCACTGCGAGGGGTTCTATAGCAAAATTCCACCAGAAGCTCCCCTCCAGGCCAAAAACTGCTTACGTCTTGTTACCAAAGCTTTGCTCCCCATTATCCCTTTTGACATTCCCCCACCTTTGCCGTTAACACCCTTAACGACTCCACCTTGTAACCTTGAAGAGGAACTCGCTACCGCCAGGGAACTTCTCGATGTTACCAAACTCCTAGAGAACTTCACATCGACAACTTCCTCGACACACCGTTACCACCGTTATCCCCAGACCCCTATTCCCCAGTTCAATCCTCTATGCCCTTACCGACACCCATTAACCCTGCTGCCATGGGTGATGCCCATCTTTCCTGCCATATGCCACCCCGCAACGACTCTACTGCACCTAAATGGGACGAGAGTTGCCCTCGAGAGCTCGCACAGTATTTCTGCAAGCTCAAATATCTCTTAGCAGACTGCGCTGTTAACGACAATAACCAGAAAAAGGAATACGCCGCTCGGTACGTATCGTATGACACCGTGGAGACCTGGCTTGGCTTGCCAGAGTTTAGTGACCATACTTACGCCAAGTGGAAGATAGCAGTCTTTCGTTTATATCCTGGCGCTGAGGAATCTGCCCGTTACACTCTTCAGGATCTCAAGTGACTCATTAACCAGACCTTCTCGACCGGTATCTCTACTGTAAGGGGACAACCCCTAGAGACCATCCTTTCCTTTTCCTATTCTTTTTCCCCTTCCTTTTCCCTTCTGTTTCCCTTTAGATACTATCTTGTAACATATCACATAATATTGATATAATTAATAATATATTAATTATTATTACTCTATATGTACTTACTGGCTGCCTTACCTAAGGCAGCCAATTTTACTGTCATACATAGTACTAGAATCGTACATCAATCTGGTTCTGTCGTGTGATTGTAAGGCTAAGCTTTTACTTGACTTTGTTTCACTTTTTTGAACCTTTCTGGTTCAATTCTGATACTACGTGACTAGACAATGACCAATCAATCTGCTGAGCCAACACGCAATGGTGAGACCATCGACCAGTCGTTGGTGTACCCTCAATCTGTTGCAACGGACCCGGGTCATCCCGGGTCAGAATATACGGAGGCCGAGCCTTACCGGCAGCCTCAGGGAATGCCAGGAGGGACGCAATGGAGTGAATTGCGGCCAACAGCTGCGCCAAGTGGTGCAGCGAGACCAGGAGTAGTTGTGGAAGACCTGGATAAGCAACCCGGCAGGGATCACAATGGTCCCATCCAGGCCGGGAGGTCAGGTCGACAGGTCCAGAGCAGGGGTACTGCTCAGGGTCCTACTGAAGGTCGCAGACCTTCAACGTATTTTCTGGGGAAGATGCAGAGGCCAGAAGCGGGCAGTTGGAGAGTACCAACTGAATCCACTCCATTGACGCAACGTCAGCAGGGAGCTGGAGTTCCGCAGGATTCGACAATGCCCAAGCCGAGAACACCGGCAGTACACTGGGAGGACAAAACATCCAATGATGAAGAGAGTGGACAGAGTGAGTCCACCCTTCAAGTTCAGTGCGCCATGCTATGGAAAAGATACCCTAGTATTACAAAGGATACGACGCGGGCTCGACTAGGACTGTATGTACTGAAACACATACGGTTGATACAAGCTAGAGGTGATAATGTACCTCAGTCGAATACTGTTGAATACATTACATTGTATGTTCAGATTCTTGAGCTGGAAGCCCAAGCATATATGTACCGCAAGGCTAATCGAGGATCCGCTGCCTCGACTCCAGAGGGAGCAAATTTGATCCTGAATATCCCCCCTGCGACAAAGCCTGAGTTGTCTCCCCATCTGGAAGAGGCAATGAGCAATATATATGCGCCCCAGCAAGCAGGAGAGTCTGATGAGCAGTTCGCGGCAAGGCTCACTGCAGCACAGAGGCAAAATGTATTCAGAGGTCAACGAAGGAGACCTCTGTCGACTGCTGAGTTGGTATCTACCATTCCCGTGGTAGACAGCAGCCTAACCGAGGCGGGGGAAGCAATGCACCCTCACATAAAACAGGAAGCAGTGGAGAATATTCCACTGACGAATCGAGTGCCGTTGGCAGATAAGTTTATGGAAAGGGTAGCGTACCAGCGCATGCGGAACCAAGACCTGAAGCGCCAGGGACATTCCTGGATAGATGACCAGGGGATCGTATTCGATGGAATAACGCCCATCGATGAGATGAGACGGCAGTATGTCCAAAGGACACGACAGCCTGAGACTAGGAGAGGGGATCCGCCCACTGCGGATCCGAGTCAATTCCCTGGAAAACAGGTGACAGAAGAGCGAGGGGGACAAGAGAGCCCACTGCATTGGAATGATGCAGGGAAATTGTACTATACAAGTCACCGACCTGTACGAGCATTTTCTGTGGTACCTCCTGCTGAAGGCAGGAATAAAATGCCTGGAATAATGGAGGCGACAAAGGTGTATACTGAGAATATGCACCAGCGCCTCAGTAGTATAATTGATGATGCAGTAGGCATAGCATTGCGCCTCCCTGAAGGTGTCAAACTGCGAAAGGCGGATTTGAAGCACATTCACCTGTACAGAGGAGAGGCCAAGTTTAGCGACTTGGAAAACTGGATAATGGATGTGTGTAACCATCTGGCTGCATGCCAGTATGGAGGCAATCGGTTGGACAGAGAACGTGTATTCGTTCTTCCGGAGTTCCTGGATGGACAGGCCAAGGCCTGGTTTCGGCATCATGTCTTGCACTACAATTGTGCACGACAGCACTGGATGTTCAAGGATGTAATCCTTGAATTATATAACAGGTTCATGAGTGCATCCACTATGCAGGATGCTCGGGAGGCGTTCATTGCGACCTCCTATACCGAAAAACTGGGTGTTTAAGGGTTCTATGATACCTTGATTGACCATGCGCAGAATATGTCTATCTACCCAGACAATTGGGTAATGATCGATACATTCCTGCATGGGATACCCGACACGATGAGAGAGTCTCTCATTTGCGATGATGGGCTATTGCCCGAAGTGAATACAGTAGAGGAGTTCGTAGTGCATGCACTGCGCTACAAACAATCCCACAAAATAGCAAGGCACTTTGAGCTACATAGCTCAAAGATTTGGTCGACAAAAAAGATCGAGCCTCGGAAGGTAGGTACCTTCTGGGCCCATCGAAAGGAAATGGGGGGCAATACGGACCTGAGGCTCGTTGTGAGACCAGCACCTCGGCAGGAGCAACGATTCCAGAGCGACCAACTGGTGAACCGTAGGGATGCACCGGCACAGGATGCTCAGAAGGGTAGGCGCCGAGAGGAAGCTCGGCCATATCAGGCTGCTGGTGAGGCCAAGTTGCCGACTGGGCCACAGAAGTTTGAAGCAGCTCACCCTGTTGTGGCGAATAAGTGCTTCAACTGTGGCCAACCTGGGCATTTTGCGAATGCATGTCCAAAGAATGGTGGACGGCCGGGGGATGGGCCACGCGCATATGTACAAGCGGCTCACACTGCTATCCCTGATGCGGAAGGGATAGACTCGGGAAATGAACCTGACGTAGAAGACGATGAGGTGGGAAACCTCAGCCCCGAGACACCAGAGGATGAGAATGCCTCTGTAATGGAAGAGTTGCCGGATGACGAGTACGTTGAGATTGACGTGTACAACAACAACTATTATGCCCGGGAGTCGGACTCAGAATTCATGGGAGCGCTGACGGACTACCCGGTCAGTGCGTTAGACTGACCGATTGGAGCAGCTAACGTGAAGGTGTATAAGGTACACCTTTGCAAGGCCCCGGAAAAGCTGGAGAGACCGGTACTAAAGCGCGAGGACAAGGAGTGCCTAGCGTCGTATGTGGAGGTGAATGGTCACAAGGCATGGACATTGTGGGATTCAGGTAGTACGACTACTGGGGTGACACCTCAGTTTTGTCAAGTGCACGAAATTGCTGTCAGTGAGCTGAAGGAGCCGCTACTCCTTCAATTAGGCACTGTGGGCAGTCGAGCAGCAGTACAGTTTGGGACGCAGGCGAGTATTGCCTGTGCAAAATCAAGGACAAAAGAGTACCTCGATGTAGCGAATTTTGATCGGTACGATATGATTATAGGCATGCCGTATATGAGAAAGCACGGCGTTCTGCTTGATTTCGGGAAGAATGAGATAGTGGTGGATGGCACCACCATACCTGCTGTGCGAGTGACCGTGGAGAATGGTGATGGATGTATCCATCGGCACCATGCCACGGAAAAGAAGGTGCTAGTCAGGCGACACTGACTAGACGGTGGCAGGAAATTGCCTACGGTAGAGGATGGCAAAGATGAAGAGCAAGCTTGTGTGAGCTTGCCGACAGATAGTCCAGCGGTGTTGATGCTGGAAAGCGAGGCTGTAGAGTACGAACGTACTCTGAAAAGGGGGGAAAGCCCTAAGATGAAGTGTGAAAGGCAGAGTAAGCCTGAGGACAAGCAGCCTCAGCACATGGCGAGCATGGAGTGTCAACCGACGTCGTCGCGAGTGAAAGTTGAGGACTTGGTAACAGACGATGAACAGGAACTGATGGAGGACGAGGCATCCTCCACACATACAAATCGGTCAATTCTGGGATCGACCGGTACCTCATCCTACGTTTGAATGGGTGTTTGACCCACGAATGCCTGCTGAGTGGAATGAGGTAGTGGCATCGATGTATGCGTGGAATGGACCACGCTGGACGACGAAGGACGAGTTGTATCGTCAGGCTAGTGATGACGAGATATCATCACCGAGTGAGGTGTTTTTTGACGGACTGTCTGTGACGGTGCGGAGAAGTAAAGAGACTCCAGTGCGACTGCACACGCCGGATGACAGTGAGCTGAGGATTGCTGCCCTCAGAGAGAAGTATGGCCGCCCAGCCGTACAAGCAAAGTTGTCAGGGCATCCACACAAGGATGTGGACCGGAAAGGCAAAGGTAAAACTGGTGGGTTTACGGAGGAGGACATTCCGAATCTACGATTGTGGTGGCAGCGGGAATTCGGGGATATTCTGAATGGAACCAAGGAGGAATTACCTCCTTGGCATGAGGTCAACCATGAAATTAACCTTATTGATGAGAATAAGGTGTATAAATATCATTTGCCGCAATGTCCAATGGCGCTGCAGCAGCAGCTCCGAGACAAGACCAATCGGTACCTGAGAGCCCATTGGTGGGAAGCCCGACCGGCATCCCAAGCTGCTCCGCTATTGTGCATTCCGAAGAAAGATGGCACCCTGAGGACGGCATTGGATGCTCGCAAACACAATGATAATACAGTAAAGGACGTGACACCACTCCCAGATCAGGAAGTGATTCGGGAGGATGTCGCCAGAGCAAAGTTCAGGTCAAAAATCGACCTGACGGACGCGTATGAGCAAGTGAGAATCTGCATGGCTGATATTCCGAAGACAGTGTTCTCGTCGATCACGGGAACATATGTTAGCAACATTATGCAGATAGGAGACTGTAATGCTCCTGCAACGTTTCAGAGGTTGATGACCTCTATCTTCCGGGATGTTATCAGGAGGTTTGTCCATATATATTTGGACGACATATTCATTTATTCCGATTCAATTGAAGAACATGAAGAGCATCTTCGTGTCATTTTTGAGCGACTGAGGTCTAATCTACTGTACCTCAAATGGAAAAAATGTGAACTATATGCCGAGACAGTAGACTGCCTGTGACACAAGATTGACAGTCAGGGTATTCACCCTGACCAGGACAAAATCGATCGCATACGCAAATGGCGTGTGCCTCGTAACTATAATGATGTCCAAAGATTCGTAGGACTGGTGAACTATATCGGCAATTGCCTGCCTGATATTACAGCGTATACTGGACCCTTGATGTCCATTACACAGAACGGAGCTCCATTTATATGGAGGCCTATACACCAACGCTGTTTTGAGATGATCAAGAGGATCTGCTCGAAGACACCAGTCATCCGTCCCATAGATCCCAGATGTGATGAGCCGATTTGGCTCATCTGTGATGCCTCAAAGACCGGAGTTGGTGCAATGTATGGCCAGGGAAGTTCCTGGCAGAATTGCCGGCCAGCGGGGTTCATGTCGAGGAAGTTCACCTCGGCTCAACAGAACTATGCAGTTCATGAGCTTGAAACGCTGGCGATACTTGAGGCACTCCTTAAATGGGAAGATAAGCTGATGGGATACAAGATACACATCATCACGGACCATAAAGCACTTGAGTTTTTCAAGACTCAAGCAACGTTGTCTCCCCGGCAGCGCCGGTGGATTGATTATATGTCTCGCTACAACTTTGACATCATGTATGTCAAAGGCAAACTGAACAAGGTAGCTGACTGTCTCTCGAGATATTTCGAGAGCGATAAAGTTGGTGAACACCATGATACGCACGATTATGTCGATGCGGATATTTGTATCAATCCCCAAGGCAATGATCTTCCATACCATCGCTACAAAGAGGTGAAAGAGCATGTGATCAAGCTTTGATCCATGCAAGCAAACAAACTGCGACGTAGTCGACGACTACAAGAGTGGCAGGAGGCCTGAGATATAGAAGCTGAGCAACTTGAACAGGCTCAGCCAAAGGAAGCGACGATGCCACATCAGGGCGCGAAAGGGAGCAGCCGTGGAGGATCGCATGGCCACGACATCTTGCTGGCTGATGCGTTATTGCCTACAGGAGAGCATCTTAACCCTCCTGTTCCTCAAACCAATGAATACCTACGGAAGGTACTTAGGGGTTATAGCCACGACGCATTCTACACCAAAATTCGACAGAACGCGGAGGCCCACCCACGGTTCAGCATGGATTGGAAAGGACTAATACGGGTAAGGAATGTTCGAGGACGCGATGTGGTGTGTATGCCACGCGACCGAGCGATGATCACACAGATCGTTACTCAAGCGCATGAGATTGTTGGTCACTTTGGAACCAACAAAACATTGGAATACCTGAGGCAATGGTATTGGTGGCCTCAAATGCAGAAAGAAGTGATGCACTTCTGCCAGACCTGCGAGGCCTGCCAGCGGTCGAAGACCAGCAATAAGAAGCCAGCAGGGAAGTTTCATTCCCTGCCTATACCTACAAAACCGTGGGACTCCATCGGAATGGACTTTGTTGGCCCATTCCCCAAGTCCAAAGGTTATAACTACCTTTGGGTGGTGATTTGCTGAATGACCAGTATGGTGCACTTGATACCAGTGCATATGACCGTCACTGCATCAGCATTATCCTGGATCTACTTGAAGGAGATTGTAAGGCTGCATGGCCTTCCAAGTTCAATCGTGAGTGATCAAGATGCAAAGTTTACATCTCACTGGTGGCAGGAACTTCATAAGCTCTTGGGAGCAAAGCTGCTCATGTCCACCTCGTTTCATCCGCAGACGGATGGACAGACAGAGCGAGCAAACAGGAGTATTGCCCAAATCTTTTGTACGGTGGTCCGACCGGACCAACGTGATTGGGTAGATATGATACCAATGACGGAGTTCGCAATCAACGCGAGTGTGTCAGAAACCACAAAATATGCACCATTCGAGCTCAACGGAGGATATATGCCCTCCATGCTGCGAGAACTCAGGACAAATGAAGTTGTTCACAAGGGGGTGAAGGACTTTGCGTGGCAAGCATTGGAGAATCTAGCCAGTGCACACGATGCTATCATTGCAGCGCGTGTTATACAGGCATGACATGCAAATGATAGGCGGAGTGGCGAACCAGAACTAATGCCTGGGACGTTAGTATATCTGTCGACGGAAAATCTGAATCTTCCAAAAGGAAGGGCGAGAAAGCTATGCCCAAAATTCATTGGGCCGTACAGAGTCTTGGTCGCAGAACCAAGCACATTGAACTATGTTCTGGAGCTGCCTGCAGCTCTGCAAGCCTGTCGGATTGTGCCTAAGTTTCATGTGTCGCTACTTAGGCAATATAACGCGAACGATGATGCTATGTTTCCTAATCGGGTGATGCCCGAGACATATGATTTTGGTGCCAGTGATGAACAGGAATGGTTCATCAAGGATATTCTGGGCCATCGGTGGCAGAAGGGAATGCACCTTGAGTTCGAGGTACGATGGAGTGCGGGTGATACGACATGGGAGTCGTATCACACATGTGCCAAGTTGGCAGCATTGGATCGATACTTGGAGCTGCAGGGTGTGAAGCGCCCAAGTCAGCTTGCTAAGCACGCGCATGCTTAGATTGATGGCTGTGATAAGATGTACACCGGATCATTCAGATCTCGGGTTGCAATTGGGTCGGATGGATAAGATGGAGATGCATTGAGATAGTGCGGATCATGCTGCGGAGTTGATGGTCGGATCAGGTTACATAACCTGATGATGGGAACTTTATTGTGTTTTTTTTGTTTTTTTTTTACCGACACGTTGACATTTTCGGTACCATGTCATATGCTTACCAGCGTATGACCAGTGAGCCACAGCCTCAGAATCCACAGGGTTCTGGAGGAGGGGGGGATCACCCCCAGCAAAATAATCAGCAACCTGTAACGACATCGTATCCGATAATGTCCCAGTTTGGGCAGAACCCAGCCCAATTTGGACAATCTCCGCAATTCTACCCACCATTTTTCCAGATGCCATACTTTCCAGGACCAGCTGGTCCTGGACAGCAGATGGGAGGACAGGTGGTGTGGGGGATGCCGATGCCGATGCAGCAGACGCAGACCCAGAGTGCAAGTACACTCCTTTCAGATGAGAAAGCACTAACTGCGCCACAGGTAGCACCCATGGATGTGGACAATGACGCGGGGCACCAGCAGCAAGGAAGGAGCGAGGTGATGCAACCTCAACGACAATGAGAGAGGACTCCGCCCCCACGAGACATGTATAGGAGAGACCAGAGGTGATCGCCTCCGAGGAGTGTAGTGGCACGAGGAGGAGGAATGCCTCGGGAAATGGTAGGGCGCAGGCATGATGAGCCGGCATTGAGGGCACAAAATCGAGGTCAAACCCGACCTTGAACACCGCTGCGACGAGCATCGCCGTCACCGCGTCGTGTACAATCTCTGCAGAGGTTATCATATGCGGAGAAAGGGAAAGGAAAGGAGATTGGGAAGCCGTCGGAGGTGCTGGACCCTCAGGCAGAGGCAGTGTGGAGACGACTCATATCTGCTGGCCAGCGAGTGCCGCTGGAGTCCGCGTTTCTGTCAGATCCTGTGGCCCAGGTGGTGATCACCGGCCTTCTCAATGAGATTGTTATGCTGCAACAGCGTAACGATAATACAATTAAAATGTTCACAAACGCAATGAGGAAGCGTCCGTCGTCGCCGAAGGAACAGCCTGAGGCAAAACGCTTCAGAGTGCGTGATGTGGAGCCGGAGGTTGGTATGCGAGAAGCAGGAGGGTCAGAGGTGCAACAGGCACCTATGAAGCAAAAGGAAGCCGGGGAACTCGACAAGCTTGTGGAGGAGGCCACTAGTTTACGAGGATTGTCCTCGTCAACACATGCGCCCTTCTGGCAGTCGGAGACGAAGCAGCAGGAGGAGGTAGTGTTGTCAGCGGTTGAGTTCGGGGCAGATGTACCGCGAGGAGCAGACAGCGCGGTGATGCAGTTTGGGCCAGTGGTGCAGTTTGAAGCACCACTGAAAACGTATGCATCCGCAGTCCTGAGACAAGATACTAGAGCGGATGACAAAGTGGAAGGACGGCTCCTGACGTTAGCTGTGCTCGGTTTGAATGTACCGAGCGATGAGAGTGATTATGGGGAGTCCTCAGACAAAACTCCTTCCGAAGGAGAGACCCCTGCTAAACACCGAGTGCGTTTAGATAAAAAACGCAAAAAGGAAGCTCGACAGAAGCACGAGGCTGCCTGCCAGGCGAAGGCGGTTAAGGACCGGGAGGAGCAAGCTACAGGCCGTATTCCGGATGGCCTGGGGGTGTTCATCAAAGGGAAGATCATTGAGCGATCGAATTGGTTTTATGGCGGAGCTCTTGACCGTCACTTCTATTACTCGCGACTCACAAATATGGTGTTTGTGAGTGATGAGGCTTTGGCGGCAAAGACATGCGAGGAGGAGACGGGGGCGAGGTATGTCCATACCTCAAAAGAGATTGACCGCGTGGTGCCGAGGGGATTTCCGATGATTCCTCAGCAGTTGCGAAAGCTCTATGAGCTTTCGCAGAACAAATTCAAATCAGTGTCACTGCGCACTGAAGCCTACTACTTGTTGCGTGAATTTCAGCGCATCAGTATTAACTTTTATACCATGCTGCGGGATAGGACGATGGCTCTGGTGTGTACACCAGAGTACGAACACATTGCACCACCCCTTGACCTTTCTTCTCGCCACATGAACATTGTGGTTATGCCAACCCCAGAAGGGTACTTGCGGTGGAAAGATTGAGCTGGGCGTCCGTTTTTCACAATCACCAGATTCGATTCTGAAGGTGTACGTTTCACCTTCGACCTGGACAAATTGGCGCAACATGTACTTTACTTTTGCCGACCGGGGATGATGAATTCGGTATACGGTATTGCAGTGGATCGCGCTTATTGCATCCACTGGCATACACTGCTGGGACATGCCCTTACGCGAGGACTGTCCCCCGCAGGGTGAGCTCGAGGACAATTCGCAAGGCTGCTTGCCTTGATCATTGCCCGGCCGGGGCTGTATCACGAGGCTGTCGCTGATTATAACGCAGCCAACCCCAGCACTCCGTTTGTACCACTGAGCTGGACTGACGTCCAGCTCCAACCCCCACACTTCGATGCGGCTACGGCCGTTAACATCACTGATGCCGATGTGTTACGCACCATGCTAGCAAACGGCATACCCGTAGAATGGGTAGACCATGCCTATACCTTTGGTGTGGTCTACCTCAAAGGCCATTTCCTTGCAGCAAATGCGTCGATTGACCATTTTTGCGAGGTCGACGATGAACGTCATTGTCGACTAGACATCTATGGAGAACCCATGGCCATTCAACAATGGGACGACTGGCGTGTGCCCAGTGAAGATGATATGATCTGTCTTCACGCACTGCTCGGTCGCGAAGTGGCTCAAGGTCATGAATACCTTGAGAGCGGACTGTACTATCCCGTGGGGATGAATCCCAACCGTCAAGATCTGTGGCAACGCCGGTCCCGACATGGACCATATCCCCCATCTCCAGTTCACACCACCGCTTTGGTTCAGGCTCATACAGATTCAACGTTGTCCAGGCCCATCGCCTCATCATCATCGGTTAGCGTTGACACAGACATGAGGATTGATATGGCCAGCAAGTTGTCGCGTCCGCCGTCTGCGTGAACTTCGTAGGCGGCCCATCTTTTTTCAATTTATACTGTCAGTTAATGTCGGCGCTGTATCTTTTGACAGATGACATGGACAAGTTTGAGCCGTGGAGGACTGGAGTACCTCCACATTGGACTATATATTATCTGGACGAATATTGCTCCCTAGTATAGACTGCTTACCAGTCTCAAAGGGGGGCATGTAACATATCGCATAATATTGATATAATTAATAATATATTAATTATTATCACTCTATATGTACTTACTGGCTGCCTTACCTAAGGCAGCCAATTTTACTGTCATACGTAGTACTAGAATCGTACATCGATCTGGTTCTGTCGTGTGATTGTAAGGCTAAGCTTTTACTTGACTTTGTTTCATATCTGTACATATTGTGTCCGCATTTCTGATCACCTGACCTTGCTCTCAAGGTCATCTGATCCCTTCCTGGTCATCTGACTTCTCCAGACCACCTGACATTGCCAGAGTCACCTGATGGTCATTACCAATCCATTCTCTGGCAATGTCCGAGTTTTTATCTTTTTATTCCCACAGTATTTTTCCAGTGGCTTCTGTGTACTATATAGTTGATTCCCACGCTTCTGGGGCCCCAGAAGCGTCCACAGCCTGGCATAGGGATTCCTCAGACTTATTCTCTTTGGATATCCCTCTGCCAGGTGAGTAGCTAGCTCCTGTACACTGTAGCCACTTGCTAATACATCTTTGGATATCCCTCTGCTAGCTGTGTGACTTCCACAGCTCTCTGAGGTCGCCCTTACAGCAGAATAAGTCTCTCCTGACTGATCTGGGATTACCCACTCAGTTGTGCCTCCCTGTCTGCCTCTGCTTCGCTTCCAGGACCCCACAACTGCCCGCTACATCCCCCATCTGTCTCCCTTTGGTCCCTGCCCTGCTATGCCTCCCACCCTCGCCTCAGGCCCTCCTCCTGCTCCAGACACTTCAACTCCCACTCAGGATGACGCCTACACTCAGTTAGACACTGTAGAACAGGGCCTTCTCACCTCCAACACCACCCAACTTGCTCTTAGCCAGCAGCTTTCTGTTGTCCAGGCCCAGCTTCAAGAACTGCTTTCAGCTATGTGCTCGACGTCCGTAGGGGTCTCCCAGGACCCCTCCTCTCTCCCTCACACCTCCCCCTTGCCGGTTTCAGACTCTCCTGCATCTGAGCACCTTCCTGCAGCGGCCGCCACCCCGCTGCACCTCCCTACGCCGACAATTGTGCGCAAAACGTCGTCGGCTATGAAGGCAGATCCTCCCCCCTCCTTTGATGGTAATCAGGCCCAGGGCTGCCAGTTCCTGACAGCATGCAAGCTGTACATCAGTCTGAATGCCTCTTCTTTTACCGACTCTGCTCAGATGATCAAATGGGCGCTGTCATATATGAATGCAGGTAGAGCAGCCAATTTAGTGCAGGAGATCTTGGAGGATGATGTGCACATGTTCCCTGACTGGGCTGCATTTGAGTCTTGGTTTCTCATTGAGTTCACGCACCCTGATGAAGCCCAGCATGAAGCCCTCACGCTAGAAGGGACCTCCTACTACCAGCAGGGACGGACACTGGATGCATATGTTGACGGGCTCAAGCTACTGGTCCGACGCTCAGGTTTCCCTAGGTCCTTGCAGCTAGTTCTCCGCTTCTGCCAGGGACTAGACTCCCTGATCCATCGATGGATCGATGGCATGGTGGAAGGACGTCCCTGGGATGATGACATTGATGGTTGGATTGTAGCTGCGCGCCTCATTGACCAGAACACTCATGCAGACTGCCAATTTGAGTCATTCCACCTCTCTCAACCTCGTCAGCCAGCACCCGCTCCTCCCGCCACATCCGTCATCCATTGGGCCCCCGCTCCCCTACCAGCTCCTCCTAGTGCCCCACCAGCATGCGCCTCTGCATTCAGTGCCCCAGCAGCTGCTCCACCTGCTAAGATCCCCATGGGAATTCCTATGGACATCGATGCTGGTCAGAAGAAAGGAAGCATCCCTCCTTCAGTATGCCGCTGCTGTGGACAGTCTGGTCATTGGGCTCGCAGCTGCCCTCAAGGCTTGGACATCCGTTGCTTGTCTGCGGATGAGCACGATGCTCTCATCATGGAGCTTCTTGCTGCAAAGGATGCATCAGGAGTTCACTCCCCCAAACAATCCGAGCCGGTGCCAGTCGAGGAGGAGGAGGAGGTGGTGGTAGAGGATTTTTAGTACTGCAGTGGATGGACCGTACGCCTCCACTGCCTAGCTCCAATCGATTTGCATGCCTGTCTGTAGAATCAGAGAATACAACTCTCACTTGTGATCCCTCTGCATGCAAATTAATTGAAGCCCCTTCAGACATACTACCCGCTCTTCCCCCTCCTTCCTCTGAACCTCGGCCCTGCATGCGCATTCCCCCTTGGGAGCGTCGTCTTCCCCGACGCTACATGGTAGCCTCCACTCCATCCGACACCTCCCTATCCCTTGACATTGAACTGGAGACCACCGACACCCAGCAAGTACAGCAGGTCCATGCGCTTCTGGACAGCAGCGCTACTGGCCTCTTCATGGATGCTGCCTTTGTTGAGCGGCACAGGCTGACGACTCAACCACTTGTACAACCCATCCCTGTATACAACATTGACGGTACTCTCAATGAAGCTGGCTCCATCCGATGTGTAACTGAGTGCATCCTTTGCTACCATAATCACACAGAAAGAGCAGTGTTTGCAGTCACCAGCCTTGGGAAGCAGGAGGTCATCCTCGGATACACCTGGCTACATTTGCACAATCCAGAGATTGACTGGTCTACCGGGGAGGTCAAGATGAGTCAATGTTCACGCCACTGCTCAGCCTGCGCTGATGAAGCATGGGTAGAGAAGCGTGCACGGGTCCGAGAACAAGCTGCCATTCGAGCCTGTCGATGGGGTCCCCTCCCTTGTCCAGATCTAGACCTTTTGGATCCTCCTCCCCTAGCATTCCCTTGTAAGGAGGCCCCTCACGAAGATGCACCAGGGCCAGGGGGTGAAACCAAGTTGGAAGACCTGAACAGTGGTGAGTTTCAAGGGACCCCAGAGCCTGACACTTCCGACAAAGTCATTGAGGAAGGTGATAGGATTTGGGCTGCCCTGCCACACCAGCCACCAATCTCAGCAGCAATCCGTGCCAGTCAGACTACCTCTCAGTGACTTGCCGAAGCCTTCACCAAGAATGCACAACCCAAGTCTTTTCGAGATGCAGTACCAGACTACCTCCATGACTTTGAGGACATGTTTTCCAAGACTTCCTTTGACTCCCTTCCAGAGCGCAAGCAGTGGGATCACGCTATTGAGTTGACCCCAGAAGCAGAGCCCTCCAACTGTAAGGTCTACCCACTGGCGCCTAAGGAACAGGATGAATTGGATGCCTTCTTGCAGGAGAATTTGGAGTCTGGTTGAATATGCCCATCCAAGTCTCCCATGGCTTCTCCAGTCTTCTTCATCAAGAAGAAGGATGGCTCCCTCCGCTTGGTGCAAGACTATTGTGTCCTGAACGCTCTCACTGTAAAGAATCACTATCCCCTTCCTCTCATCTCTGAGCTCATCAACAACCTCCACAGCGCACAGTACTTCACTAAATTGGACATCTGCTGGGGCTACAACAACGTGCGCATCAAGGAAGGAGATGAGTGGAAGGCTGCTTTCCAAACCAACCGGGGGCTATTTGAACCACTGGTCATGTTCTTTGGCCTCACAAACAGCCCAGCTACCTTCCAGACCATGATGAACAACATCTTCAGAGACCTCATTGCAGAAGGTGTGGTGTGTGTATACCTGGATGATATCTTCATTTTCACAAAGACCCTAGAGGAGCACCGCCACGTCGTACGTCTGGTTCTGGAACGCCTCTGCCAACACCAGCTTTATCTCAAGCCTGAGAAGTGTGAGTTTGAACAGACCCGAGTGGAATATCTTGGACTCATCATCTCGCATGGAACAGCTGAGATGGACCCGGTGAAGGTAGCTGGAGTGGCAGAATGGCCTGTACCTCAGAATAAGAAGGAGGTGCAATCCTTTTCAGGGTTCACCAACTTCTACTGGCAGTTCATTCAGGACTTTTCACATCATGCTTGCCCACTCTTTGATCTGACTTCCAAAGACCAGCCCTGGCAGTGGATGGATGCCCAGCAGACCGCGTTTAACACCTTAAAGCAGGCAGTGACCTCACAACCTGTTCTTATCTCACCAGATGATAACCTGCCATTTTGAGTGGAGGCAGACAGCTCTGACTTTGCCACTGGAGCAGTTCTATCCCAACAGTCAAAGGAAGATGCGAAGTGGCACCCAGTGGCCTTCTACTCCAAGAGTCTCAATGCAGTGGAGTGCAATTATGAGATTCATGATAAGGAGATGCTGGCTATCATCTGCGCCTTTGAGGAGTGGCGGCATTTTGTAGAAGGGGCCCGGCATCAGTTTGAAGTCTGGACTGACCACAAGAACCTCGAGTACTTCTGCACTGCAAAGAAACTCAACCGCCAACAGGCCCGCTGGTCCCTCTACCTAGCCAACTTTGACTTCTCCCTTCATCATAGGCCTGGCTGGAGTATGGGCAAGCCAGATGCTCTGTCACTTCACGCTAACCATGGCACCAGAGCTGGTGACAATGACAACATTGTGTTGCTCAAGCCAGAGTTCTTTGCAGTAAGGGCACTTGAGGGTCTGGTGATCCAGGGCGAGGAAGCGTCCATTCTGGCAGACATCCAGAAGGGCAACCGCGAGGGACTCCAGGAGGATGTAGTGGCCAAGGCAGCAGCAGCGCTCAAGGCAGGTCGACCGACATGGACCCGCTCTATCCACAGCCAGGAGTGGCAATCAGACCGAGGGATCCTCACCTTTTGGGGGCATATCTATGTGCCGAACAACCCAGAGTTACGCCGACGGATTGTAGAGCAGCACCATGACTCCAAGGTTGCAGGGTACCCTGGACGCTAGAAGACTCTGGAGCTGGTATCATGGAACTACTGGTGGCCCCAGATGTCACGGTATATTGGGACCTACACGAGCACCTGCGACATGTGTCTCCAGACCAAGCCCTCCCGCCAAGCACCTATTGGCGAGCTACATCCCCTCCCTATTCCCAATGACCAGTGGAGTGTAGTTTCAGTAGACTTCATCTCTGAGCTACCAGATGCCCATGGCTACGATGCTATCTTAGTGGTGGTGGATAGTGTAGGGAAGCAAGCGCACTTCATCCCCACCACCACCACTTGTTCCACTTTGGGTGCGGCCAACCTGTACCAGAAGAATGTCTGGAAGCTCCATGGTCTCTCAGATGCCTTCGTGTCCGACCAGGGTCCTCAGTTTATAGCAGAATTCACCAGGGAACTATATCGCCTGCTAGGGATCAAACTCCAAGCCTCTACAGCATATCACCCTCAATCAGATAGTCAGACCAAGCGGGTCAACCAGGAGTTGGAACAGTATTTCCAGATCTTCTGCAGCGAGCGACAGGATGACTAGGATGAACTCCTTCCAGATGCAGAGTTTCAGTACAACAATCATATACACTCTGCAATGCAGGCCACCCCCTTCATGCTGGACACTGGACATAACCCTCACATGGGCTTTGAGCCCCGCCAGCACCCTTCCCAGAACAAGTCAGTGACAGAGTTTGTGGATCGCATGAAGGAGGTGCAGGAGGAGGCCAGAGCGGCATTAGCCAAGGCCAAGGATGACATGGCCAGGTACTACAACCAACGCCGAACTCCAGCACCAGAATACCAAACAGGGGATAAGGTCTATCTTGACGTGGAGGACATCCAGACCATGCACCCATCCAAAAAGGTCTCCCACAAGTTCCTTGGCCCATATACAGTACAGCATGCAGTGGGGCATCTGGCTTATTGCCTGCGCCTGCCCTATTCAATGCAGAACATCCATCCAGTCTTCCATGTAGTCAAGCTCTGTCCCACTGTCACTGACCCAATTCCAGGGCGCCAGACAGCTCCTCCACCACCACCAGTCATTGTGGATGATGAAGAGCACTATGAGGTAGAGGCAATCTTGGACAGTCACATGTTTTGCCACAAGCTTCAGTACCAAGTAAAGTGGAAGGGCTATGGTTATGAGGATGCATCTTGGGAGTCACCTGAGGATGTCCAGGCACCACTGCGGGTGAAGGAATTCTATGAGCGGCATCCAGGCACCCCTAAGAGCATCCAGGGCCTGTATACACTTTCTCCAGCGCTTTTCCAGTCTGTTTGGCCTTGCCACCATCCAGTGCATCGAGACGCTGCACCCTAGAGGGGGGGTGATGTAAGGGGACAACCCCTAGAGACCATCCTTTCCTTTTCCTATTCTTTTTCCCCTTAGATACTATCTGTACATATTGTGTCTGCATTTCTGATCACCTGACCTTGCTCTCAAGGTCATCTGATCCCTTCCTGGTCATCTGACTTCTCCAGACCACCTGACATTGCCAGAGTCACCTGATGGTCATTACCAATCCATTCTCTGGCAATGTCCGAGTTTTTATCTTTTTATTCCCACAGTATTTTTTCAGTGGCTTCTGTGTATTATATAGTTGATTCCCACGCTTCTGGGGCCCCAGAAGCATCCACAGCCTGGCATAGGGATTCCTCAGACTTATTCTCTTTAGATATCCCTCTGCCAGGTGAGTAGCTAGCTCCTGTACACTGTAGCCACTTGCTAATACATCTTTGGATATCCCTCTGCCAGCTGTGTGACTTACACAGCTCTCTGAGGTCACCCTTACAGCCAAGTGCCAGACCGGAAACAAGTTAAAGACAATCCAGATCAACGGCAGTAGAGAATGGGTCAACCACTTGTGGAACGGCTATTGCGGAGAGATGGGTATCGTACTTAAACCAGTGGTACCATATGCTCACACACAGAACAGAGTGGTAGAGCATTCTATTCAGACGATCTTCAATGGCATTCAATGCCTGCTGGCCAAGAGTGGTCTTCCAAAGAGCCTCTGGGCTGAGGCTGTGGCAACGATCATCTACACCCAAAATTTATTGCCCTCCGCGCGCCACCCGGACATTATCCCAGAGGAGAAGTGGTCTGGTAGATGACAGGACATGGGGCACTTATGACCTTTTGGGTGTACTGGCTACGCAAGGGTCCCCGAGGAACTGATTTGCTCAAAGCTAGACCTGAGATCAGTTAAGTACATCATGGTAGGATACTCTAGCCATGGATACAGGCTCTATGATAAAGCAAACAGACTTATTGTCACTAGCTGGAATGTAATCTTTGAGGAAGGGTCAGGCCATTGCACAATCTCTATGCCAGACAACAATGACTTGGAATCAACAGTCCCCATGCCTATCAACTCCACAGCGCAACCCATTCCCATACCAAGGCAGCAAATCGCTCCCCGCATCAGGGACTTGGATGGGCCACTGCACTCTGATGACTCCAGCCCCAACAAGCTGCCCTGAGTGCTGCAGCGGTCTACCCGGACCATATGGCCATCGCGTGCTATCTTGGATGCCTGGGAGTTTCTTGCCGTGCAATCAGTGGCTTGGAATGCAGGGGAGGAGTGGGCTGCAGGGGAGGAGTGGGCCACGGGGGAGGAGTGGGCTGCAGGGGAGGACACTCCCAAAGCACTGTATGCATCGACCACGGCATTTGCATTCCTTGCATCAACTAGCACAGATGCAGCACCACGGAGTTACTGGGAAGCGATGAGAAACCCAGACTTATGGGTACCAGCAATGGATGCCAAGCTAGCCATCATGGAAAGAAAGGAGGTATGGAGAGTTGTTGATGTGAAAGATGTACCAAGTGGGAAGAAAATTGTGGATTGCATGTGGGTATATGCTAACAAGTACAACGGAGAGGGAGAAATCATCAAGAGGAAGGCTCGCTTAGTAGCAAAAGGATACATGCAAGTTCAAGGCAAAGACTTTGATGAGACTTACGTGTCAGTGGTACAGTTGGAGTCGATGAGAATGACCATGGTAGTTGCCGCTGCATTGGGAATGCACTTATGGCAGATCAACTTTGTGTCTGCATATCTAAATAGTAAGCTTGAACATACTGTTTACATGAGACCCCTGCCAGGTTTTTGTGGAGGGGAGGGAAAAGCTCTCCACCCGCAAAAGGCTATCTATGGCTTAATGCAAGGTGGCCACAATTGGTGGCACAACCTTGACAAGGCATACAATGACTTGGGATATCTCGCCTCACATGCCAATAGCTGCATCCGATTCAAACAAAATAACAGAGAACACACCATTATGGACAACTATAACAATGATGTCTTGGGGGCCTCCACAACTATCAATGGTTCTCGGGCTGCCAAGCAAGAATTGGGGTCAAAATTCAAGGTGGGGGAGTTACAGTACATCCTGGGGGTACGTTTCGATTGTGATCCAGCTACCGGCAACATCCACCTATCTCAACGAGCAGATGTCATGACCCCGCCATCTCTGGACCCTCCTACACTGCCCCAACCCCGGCACACACCTCCCCCGCACCCCCCACACACCTCCAGGGCCACCAACGACCCCACAACGCTGCATTGGAAACATCCATGGCCATCTCCGGATAAACCCCCGGGCATCACTGAACTCCAGCATCTTGGCGGACACGTCACCCCAAAGCTTCCCTGTCACTGGGCACATCCGGACCCCTGGCATCCCGGCCATCACATAACATTCCACAACATTCCTTCCGCGAACCGTCGGCATGTCACTGGGCCACCTGCTTCTGTGGTGTCAACGGACGCCACCCCCACATACCATAACCACCCACCCGCCTGACGCAAGACCACCACAACCTGCATCAACATGCCCCAACAACTGTCACAACCCTGGGGGTGAGAACCTGCCCCAGGACCTAACCGGAGAGCAATCAGATGCTACGGGCCTGGGCCAGGACCTTGCTGGGGACTTAGCGGAAGGGTAGTACATAAACCATAGGGTAGCATACAAGTCAGGTAGTCTTGATATTAACCATAGTTCTCCATATTTTCTGTACTCTCTGTCTCTGTCTCAATCTCAATCCATTCTCGTGCCTCTCTTCTCTCTCTCTCTCTTGTCTCGTCTCTCATCTCTTGTCTCTGTGCCTCATGTTTCCATTCCGTGACTCATATCTCTGTTCCGTATCTCTCCTCCATTTCTCTATCTACTGTTCTGTATCTCTTTCTCTCTATTTCTACTCTCTGTTCTGTGTCCC